>BLKR01010548.1:2500-52829 GCA_011170035.1 Teleogryllus occipitalis | reverse complement strand
ATGATTTGGGTAAATTTGGTTGATTCGCTCTCCTCTCCATGAGGTTTCTAACTAACTCAAACGACAAGTCTTTCAAGAATAATCTTCTTGTATCATTTCTTTTTTGATAAAACTCAGAATTTTGAGCTGAAAATAGAATTTGACTGTTTAGTGCAGCAACGTCCATAACGTTCATCCACAAGACGAAAGGCCACCGCCGAGTTTGTCTCTTGCATGTGTAATTTTTCACTTTCTGATCCATTTGATCAACACCACCTTTTGTTTCGTTGTAAAAGCATATAATTTCTGGTTTATTTTTCATATTGTTGCTATCAATTGCCTTGTCGTGATGCATTGTGCTTATCAGAATGACTGCTCTTTTCTTTTTAGGCACATAACTCACCATTGTTACTTTTCCCTTGAATCCAAAAAGGGAAGACTTTATCTCTCTCAGTGCAGATGGCAACATTTCTTTTGGTATGTCAGGCTTGTTAGGTCTCAGAGTCCCGACAACTGTGATACCTTTTTGAAGCATTTCTTCAGCAAGTGGAACACTACAAAAGAAGTTATCAAATGTGATGTTCCGTGATGAACCCTCAACAATCTTTGCCAAATTATTTACAACTCCTCTTGCCAAGTTCTTTTGTACTGGTTCGTTTGGCTTTCTTCCAGTGTAAATGGTTCCGTTTATTGCGTAAGAATCTTTTGAATCACAAAGCCAAAAAATTTTGATGCCATATTTAGCGGGTTTTTTGGGCATGTATTGTACGAAACTGCATCTACCTCGGAATGAGAGCAACTGCTCGTCAATAGTAAGATATGCATTAGGAGTCATAACATTTTGACAATTTCCAATGAACATTTCCCAAACATATCTAAAGGCAGCAAGTTTATCTGTTTGGGCACGTGACGCTCTGGTGCGCCGATCATCGAATCTAATAACTCTTCTAATATCTTCAAATCTATTTACAGACATAGTAGCTCTGTACAGAGGGTTTTGCTTTTGATCTAAAAACAGTTCCCTAACTGGTACATCCCAGCTTTTCTCCACACCAGCAAGAAGTAATAATCCAAAAAATGCATTGATTTCATCAACGGTAATTTGTCTCCAAGTTTTACCCTTTTCTGTTGCAATTCGCCTTCCCTCTAAATTCGAACATAGCAATATTTCATCAATAATATTTTGAGTAACAAAATAGTCCCATGCCTGTTTAGGTGTTGAAGTAGTTATTCCTCTTTTAGGGCCAGAAGTCCATGTAATAATATTATGTGCAAGTGTACGAGAAGAAACTGGAGAATCATGTTGCCAAACAGTACCATTTCTACTAATAAATGTTCCAGCAGTAGGGGGACTAGTAACACTCACCGAAATATCAGCGTCGCTTTCAGAACAAGAACTTGTGCTGTGATCATCACTTTCAATATCTGTCACTAAAGGATGATATTCTGGATCTAAATCTGAATCATCACTGTTTACATCATCAAGAACTTCCTCCTCAATCAGCCATTCTTCCACCGTAGGTTCAAAATCACCAGCAGAAGCTGAGACGTAACGTCTATCTCGTGAAAAAGCCATATTTCAAATTGAAAGCACACGGCACACTTCCCACTCCTTGCCAAACTGTTTCGCAGCTGAAATCTTACTAACTACACGCAAGATTCTCCAAGATTGCTTGTCAACAAAGGAAAAACACGATAACTTTGTTTCTCAGAATGAACCACGCATTGTAAAAGCCTGCTTATCGCCCCACGCTTTGAAATCTGACCTTTTCACGATAGGGCCTCAAAGGCCCTGCATATGCATTGACGTAGTAGAATTGTATTTCAGTAACTATCTATAAAACTTCTAAGAATTCTTCCTTTGCGAGAAGATCAAATGAAAGTAAAATAATCAATTGAAGATTACACATCCGGTCAGTTCTCGTATTTCAAGCCTTACAGAGTAACAAGCAAAATAAAAACCGATAGGGCCTCGGAGGCCCTGCATATGCATCCTAGGGTTAACAATGTATTTTCTGAGGTGGCTCAAAACATCAATGATGCTACTGCAGTGACTCTGACCACGAGGTCCTGGGTTTCACGTACTGACAATGGTAGGATTTTCCATTGTTACATTGCTAGGTCGAATTCAGCCTCAGTCTGGCGGTATTTCTAGAGGCCGGCTGCTCTGATGGGGAGTTTTCTGTGGTGTCTCCGATCAAGACCTGGCGAATGCCAGGGCAGGTCTCTACCAAACACGCCACGGATCGGAAGCGATCTCTCCTTCTCATTCCTTGACCTATCTACCCCCCTTACTTACACCCACTTTCACCCTACATGCATTATACGACTGCACATGTGCACATGTGCGGAGACCAGCTTATCTCGGTTGGGCCGGTACCCTGCTGGTGGGAGATATCTGGTTGAGGCAAACCCCGCTAGTTGATGTGCAGGTCGGCGCCGGATATCACCATTCAGAAGGGAAACCCACCGACCCCACTCGAACATAAAACACGCACTACACTTATGGCACTAATGTTCATAGTTGACGCGCCCGGAAATATGTAATAATCAGTTAATGAATAATGTTGGGTCTCACAGGTTCCCTCTTCATAAAACATGGGACCTTTTATTCATAGGTATTGCTAGGGGTATTTACATATAACGGAATATATACAAAGATGTCTCCAGGATGCAGGAAAAGAAAAGGAATTGTTTAACACTTGACGATACTCGGAGAAAAAAGTATCTATAACTTCCAACAACGTCGTAATTATAATGAACTAGTTGGTAGAGAAAATATGTATATTATATTTATTTGCTGCTGAATTGTGTGTGTGCGCGTGTGTGTGTTCGTGTGTGTGTTCGTGTCTATGTGCGTGTGTGTGTGTGTGCGCGCGTGCGTGCGTACGTTTGCAGTTATGTAATAAACATCCACGTAGCTAGAGCACCCTGTACACATGTTTAGGGTTTTCACCAACTGCCTGTGGGCAGCATTCAGAAATTGACTGTGAATAAATATTTTCCTCAGTGTAAACTTTCTACATATAGTAATTTTAATGCGTTAAAGGCGAAAGACCGAAATTAGCATAAATATGTAATTCTGTATAACGATCTACTTGATAAAAGAAATTCACTATGTCGTTCAATTATTGATTGACTGGTCTACCCTACAATTTGATTTTACCTCTATGTAATAGAAACTCGCTAGGAGAAAGTTTGAAAAAAAACAACATTCGATCCCTTAAGTTCTCTTGTAAAATATACACACTATTTATATTTTCATACTAAATACGGGCGAAAACGTGCGTATACTCCAGGCCGTGTATTAAGCCGCACTAAATTCGCAATATGGCAGCTTGAAAGATTTCCTGTCGGAATAGCCAACTTATGAAACTATAACTCTGATCAAGTCTCTCGCTTTTGTTTTGTTTGTTGTCATTCACAATCCTCGCGCGGTCTCGAGTCTTGCCCATTGTTCAATAATACATGATTCGTTTTTCGGTAGAATTAAAAAGAGATGTTCATCTATAAACGAATGTTAACTCTGTGAATAATTATTAAGTTAAGTAAGAATTATCAACTATTGCAAGCTTAAGAAGTGTTAAAAAGTGTCAAGTGCAAATGAAAAATACAACCTCAAAAGTTATCTGCGGTCATACTTCTATGTTATTAATGCTTTTGAGATGTGTGTCAACAGTTCCTTCACGTTTTGAACTGGTAGTAATGAGTTTTATTGAACGCAAATAAATACCACAATTATTGAAGTTAATTAACGTGATATACATGGTAGTTTTTAAGTGATCTAATGAATTGTTCCTAACAGTCCAGTTATGTCAATATCAATGCAAATGCATCCATTTGATTTATTTGTTCAATTATTCATTAGCTTTTAAAAATAAGTTCAAAAAAAATAATGAAAATCATCATTAGTATAAGTAAGTCTTCAATAACTTATCCATTGTTACCAGAGACAGTCTCTCTCTTTACCCATTTTTCACCATTTCAATAGGGTGTGATTCATAAGATTGGGATAAATGGTAATAAATATGACTTTTTGATTTTTTTAAAGATGTTTATTTAAACAGGAATGTACACAATCAATATAAATGGCACATTAAATATATAGTTGCTCAATAATATTGAATCTACTCTCTTATTGTGACTACATTACTATAAGCTTCTCCCTGAACATGCAGTTATTACACAGTAAACCCTCTCATTGCTTGTTAAATAATTCAAATCAAAAGTATATTATACTTCAGTTTCCATTACAAATTCATGCCAAATAATTCCCAATAGGCAGCCAAGCAGTACAAGATTAATATATTGTTTATTTATTGCCAGTTAAATACACTTTCTTGCTGTGAAAAAATTCAAGGTAAGACAACGGTTATTTTCAACATTAAAATTAGAGTATTGTGCCAAGGAAATTCAAAATGCATGTGGAATTTAGAGAGAGATGCGGTGCTACTTGCCCAAAACCAGTATTACAAGTAATGTCACAAATGCTACTAATCAAATAAGGTTACAAACAAGCTACAAAAAACTGAAACAATGTTGACAAGACTATTTACAAATACATTTAGATATACAAGACAAGTACATCTGTGAAAACTAAGAATTATAATAATCAGAGAGATGATTTTTATGTCCTAAAAATCTTGAAATATGCATCTATGACCTAAAAATTCTGAAATATGCAATTAAAAATAACAATATTTCATTTCATGTGATACTTGGAATGAAAAGATGTATTTTTGTGCAAACATAATATAACCTAGCTCACTTCTCAGGAGAAATAATTGAAGTAATTATGCACCTTCATTAAGGACATTGTTTGTCTTGTTTCATTTTTTCTGCTTGGTATAAAAAATATATCAAGAAATATCCTACATTTGCACAAGTATTTTATTGTCTATAGAAAAGAAAAAACACAAAGTGTGACAAGCTTTTTCTAATCAATGACTGCTCCCAAATAAATAGATTCTATGACAACAAGGAATGGTTTAGAGATAAGTCTCTCTTTAAACAAAATAAATATAGGAGCATAAAAATATTCTCTTATTATTATATGAATATGCACCAACAGGAAAAATTTGCCAAATTGCACTAACATATTAATCTACATAGCATCCAATTCTAACCACATGTCAAGGAATTTCATTTAGCTATGCCCTGAAGCAATAGACAAAAATAAGCAAAATCATAGATATGCACTCCCTATTAATAATAATAATAATAATAATAATAATAATAATAATAATAATAATAATAATTAATTACTGCCTTTGGTGTGTTGGAGTTTGTATTTCTATAGTAATTCCTCAGGACGCACTCTCTTTTAAAAATTATAATTTCATTCTCTCTCACATACTTGTCTCCCTTTCCCTAAGTAAAACCCATGTTCTTCACTATTCGCTTTAGGGAGGTCTGAAAGCCTTCAAAATTTAACGTTTCATCTCCCACAATCTCTGTGTACAGGTTTCTTATAGAAATACCACAACCTACATAAAATATAATCCTTGGTACTTGTTAAATAATACATAAAAAACACAAAATGATCATTGTTTATATTAATAAAACTGTATACTAACAAACTAATTAAAAAGTCTAATTGATTACCTGAATTCAAACTACAATAAAATTTATTGGCAATTGCATCCTTAGTGAAATTGTCAATATCTGTGATTGGACGGGATCTTTTACGGGTCTTTTTGGGTGTGGTCAGAGCTTCTTGTTTTTTATATTTGTTGATAATACTATCAACTGACTTTACACCCACCTGTAAACACACAACATCTTGAAAAAAATAAAATTAGATTTATTACGATTAATACATGAGTAATGGTAAAGATAATTAACAACTATACTCATCCCAATTTTAATTAAGAAAATTACACTTGTAAGTTTTAAAAGATAAGATGTAGAAAAGAAAAGAAAAATCAATCTTACCTGTAATAATTTTGCCACTCGCGTTATTAAACAAGAGTGGGTAACATGGACCTTTTCTTCCACTGCTTCCTTCCACAGTCCACAAAATAAATTGATAATTACTTTTGAAGAGAACTTTGAATACGTGTTATCTTCAAAGGTTCAAAATTAAGTATAGACTCGGATGTTGTTGGACTATCCATTATTTTCCAATTATAATTAAAATGAATTCAGAAAAAATAATAATAATAATAAATATAATTAATCTAAAACAAGAAATACTAAAGGGACACTTAACGACAACAAATAATGAACTACAATAACTATTTCAATTAACTTTATTTTTATTACTAAAGAAAACAATTGGAAAATAATAAATAAAACTCAAAAACGCCTAGTACTACTAAATAAATAAATTGAACGATAAAACGCAAAGAACGAAGAGCACCAAAACGCAAAATGCAAATCTTTCGCAACACTCGTAAACTAACACAACTTCACTTGTATGGCTTTGAATGTTGGCGAAATCATTTTGCGAATGTTGGCACAATATTTATGTTTTGTTCCTATAGATTAAGGCTAGAACAAATTATTAAAATTTACTTTAGAATATATTCGTCTTTTGATGGCAGGTTTTTCCCCTTCTTGAGTTATTCTGTCTATGTAATTCCGTCTTTTCCGCGGATTTAATCCTAGAGAGACTCTGTGCAAATAGCGTACAAAATGACACACACAGCTTTGCAATTGGGTTAAGTACCTTGGGTACTAGAGGCTCGTGTAGATGTTTGATTTATGAAAAAAAATTACGAAAGATGCTGCAAAGCCTTCTACTCTCAAGAATGCAAACTCCACATAAGATGTATTTGTTTTTATTTTCTGATTCGCGTGTACTTGTGATTTTGAGGGATGTGGCACCTGAATAAAAATTGAATTTCGTAACTGCATAAATCTATTACTCTAATATTTTAAAATAGGCAGGACTTACTCTTCAAACATGCAACTGAATAAAAAATATATGAGGCTAAAATATCATATTGAAGTGTGTTCGGCAGAGGGCTTTACATTCATATAAGTGGAGAGTAAAGCTAATGTTGAGTTAAGCTCTTGTGGATGTTTAAGATGCTAGTAACATGTAGTGCACTAGTATTCAGAAAAACAAATCCTCGCATTTATTTCTATAAGCAGATAAATCAAAACTCAAAGGCAAAAAAACCCTCCGAAAATGGACTTGTTGAAGAGAGGAGAGAAGAGTGTATTACAGTAGCGTGGGTGCTGAAATACATAGTTCCGTAGTTCTATCCGGCCATGTACTATATTATGGAAATTGTTTGTATTTGTGTACCTTAAGGCGGAAGTTACAGCTTACAGCGGTTAAATTTTTTATTATTTTTCCCCTTTTTTACTCCATTAACATCGTACTACATAGCAGTGAAAATGAAGTGACACACAGAAATATCTTTCTTCTGCAAGGAAAAATTTGCTTTTAACTTAAACATTTTTTTTTTTTTTGAAAAATCATAAGTCAACGAGTTTTTAAATCACTGATTGAGTGTTTCCCAGATAACTCATATAATTTTGTAGGATTTTACAAATTCCTTCTTTTAATTTGTTGGCAATACGCAAAGGTAAAGAGCCATGCTCTTTTATTTAGATCTCTGAATAAATAATATTTTCATTGTGAATCCAAAATTATAATATTGATTATTAATAGTTTTTTCGGTTTTTAAATTTTTTATCACAAAAGCTATTGATCTAAAGTATATGATTTAGCATGGTTTTGTAGATAATACTTGGTTAAATGCATCCTAAAAAATGTATAGGTTTATAATGATTCTTTTTTGAGTTATAAGGGCAACGAATCTTAAAAACGTCAATTCTGGAAAACCGGGGACGAAGTTAGGTTCATGAGTTTTGCTTACCTTACTACTCTAATAGATGAATGATGCAGTGACGTACCTTTTAAATCATTACTCGAAAACTATTGCAGATATCGAAATTTTTTCACCAAAATAATCCTAAATAATTAATGCATAGGAAAAATTATTTTCAAAAATCTATTTTTTTAGATTTTAATGTGTATCTTCCCTTTTACGTTGCATATGCAAGTGTTGTTGATTATGAATCAACTCTATGGAAGCACTTGGTAGTTTCACAGACGGAACGCACTAGACAACATTTTTTATCGTGTTTGGCTCACAATTCAAACTCGACCTGCACAATGGTATGATAGGGTTTCTTTGAACTTGTCAAATTCTACAAGTGAACATTCAAATTGTTCCGGTGGGAAGTGAACTCTTACTAATGTATCAGTGTTGGAAACATGAGGTTCCACTAAGTAACTGGAGGGTCTGACAACATTCTAATTATGCAGTGGAACCCGGAAAGTGTCGACGTATACCAATAAACGTTTTTTGAAACTTCTTACACGTACAAACCCGTTCTATAAATTACATTTGATGATACTAAACAATGTATGCAGTACTATATCTTTTTCCTATGCTCTCCATATATTTTGTCTAATTTTTCTTTCTCGTTTACAGAGATCATAAATCTGCAAAACATACAACCCAAGAATTAGTAATATTCCGTGCATTTTGATCTTTAATTAACCCGATGAACACTTAAAAAACACGTCTTAAGTTGTTTAATCAGTCCTTGAAACTCGGAAGGTATACTCAAGAATGTTTATTAGACTCGCCACTGCTCAAAACTGAAGCTGCTTAAGATATTTTTCAGCCCTCGTTAAGTACTTGTTAATGATGTCTGTGGCATTCCAGAGTTCTCCAACTCGATCGAAATTCACGAACGCAAGTAGTACGTTTAAATTGCTTGGAAATGATAACTCGTTCTGTTACTACTACATTCCATTAGTACTTTTTACAAACTTTACTACGTTGGCCAAATATTAAGTAATGATTCTACAATAGCAAATACTTTCTCGTAGTTTTGATAAGGATGATGTATTATCTATGTATTTAAAATACTAAAATACTTCGTTTAGGAAAATGTTGTCTACTGAAGAAAATTCCGAAATTCTTGCACTAAATTAAAGTTCTTTATAGTGTTATCATATGTTTTGCAGTTTTATCATATGTTTTATGGTATAAACACTAAACTTTAAAAATATCTTTAACTTAATAGAATGGACACTTATCTGCCGCCATATGTTCATTTGTTCATTTTGTGTGTGCAATCGACCTATGAAACGCAATCGACATTTTATGGTCCAGAGTGAGAACACGTGTGTCAGGTTATAGTTAGTGAAGCACAAATATCGAGTTTTTAAGTTCTAAGTGTAATGAATGTTTTAAATGCAAAGGTTATTCCCCGATTTATACTTCGCTGCACTTCAACGTCACGAGCTGAAAGGAAAGCGGGGGCATTGTTATCCATTAGGGAGTTCCAATACCAAAATTTTAAGCCCTAACAAAGTTCCCGATTGGATGACAGTCTTCCCCTGTCCTTCCAGCTCGTAATCTTGAAGTGTAACCACGTTTAAATCGAAGTATAGTGACCGCATGACAATACAATATCCAACACACGTCTGACACATGTGTTCCCTTACAGAAAATAGATTATATTTATATGTAATTCATTACATGTTTACCAGAAACCCGTGAGTCTCGAATTCGCTTAACCTCCGTGACTTCACGGAGCGTAGTTAACGAATTTGTCTAACAACGACGGGGTTCGTTATAATTGGGTTTGTGATTGTATGTATATATGTGCTTGTGTGTGTTGGTGCGTGTGTGTGTGTTATGTGCCTTATTTTACATGGCGAGACTCAGGCTATGAGGCCTGCTCTTCGGTCTGACCACGCAAAGTTCCCTACGCTCTTTTCACCAACTATGGGAGAAAGAAGGTATTACTTGGGCGACGAAACAGGCGATTTGAATTTAGCACAGAAGCATCATTTAGGCTTGAGGATCTTTTACATGCAGTAAATCTACTAACATGGCCCAGCCGGCTTTACTTCCCCTCCAAAGGAAGGCGTACGAAGGATTTTTTCGCCCTTAAAAATCCACGGCTTCGAACCCGCAAACTTGAGTATAACAGTCCGATACGCTAACAGTTACACCACCGCCACCGCTGCCGTAAATATACGTCTGTGCGTGTGTGTACGTATGCTTCTGAGTTTGTGTGCAATTTGGTGCATGTGTTGATTTGATTGATTGAGTGTGACAGTGAACCCACGTGTGTTAGCATATATGTTGGTTTGCACATGTCCTTCTGAGCGCGTGTATGTGTACTTGTAAGTATACGTCTGTGCGTGTGTGTACGTATGCTTGTGAGTTTGTGTGCAATTTGGTGCATGTGTCGATTTGATTGATTGAGTGTGACAGTGAACCCACGAGTGTTAGCGTGCGTGTTGGTTTGCACATGTCCTTGTGTGCGTGAATGTATGTTGGCGTGTGTCGGTGTACGTGTCGCCGTGCGCGGCCGCCTAGAGCGCGTCGAGGGAGGCGCGGGGCGCAGCTCGTCAGCGTCAGCGGGGGTGCTGGCTGAGGCGCCATAAAATTGAATTAAAAGGGATCGCGTTAGTGGCGCTAGCGGCGGCGGCGGCATGACCGCGGGATAATGCACGCAATTACCTGCGGCTGATTCCATTAAATGATACAGGCGTCGCCCCGCGGCGCCTCCACAAAGCTCTGCCCGCCACGCCCCCCCCCCGCCACGCCACGCCCCTCCGCGCGACCCCGCCCTTTGACGCCCCGCCACACACGCCGATCACCCCATGTGCTCACGGATGTTACAGATCCACCAGCCAGCACCAAGCCCCAAAGGAAGGAACCTCCCACGAAGAGATGATTAAAATTATGGCACGGGCCTCATTTTCGTTCTCTCTCTGAATTTTCGAAAACAGCAAATTTAGAAATGCGAGAAAGTTGGTGCTGTTGTAGCACCACTAGTTTCATATGTAACATTAGACTGTGTTTTGAGACAAGTCAAACAATTGTTGGGAAGGAAATAAACTTCTCCCCGCCACACCCCTCGTCGTGACCCAGCCCTTTGACGCCCCGCCAACAAGCCGATCATCCCGTGTACTCACGACGGCCACAGCTCTACAAGCCAGCACCAAGCCAGCACCAAGCCAGCACCAAGCCCCAAAGGAAGGAACCTCCCACGAAGAGATGCTTAAAAGAATAACACGGACCTCATTTTCGTTCAACTCTCTGAATTTTCGAAAACAGGAAATTTAGAAATGCGAGAAAGTTGGTGCTGTTGTAGCACCGCTAGTTTTACATGTAACATAGTATGTGTGTCGTGCCAAGTCAAACAATTTTGGGGAAGACAAAGATATTATCCCTGCCACGCCCCTCGAAACATCCTGTGCTCTCACGGCGGCCACTGCTCCGCAAACCAGCGCCAAGCCCCAAAGGAATGAAATGAACTTCCCACGAAAGGATTGAAATTTTCCAATTACGCAGAAATTTTCTAATATAAATATTTTTTCAGTGCTCATGGGCGGTAAGCAAAAATCAACAATGTTTTCTTATATTAACATAAGTATTTTGCTGCCAGATCACACTATTATTCATAAGAAAAACATTTTACACATTTCATTAGTATTAACTTAAATAATTGTTTGTTATATTCTCAGTATTTCCGGAGTCTTTGAAAATTGAATAATTTCAAGGTTCTGCTGTGTGCCCACATCAAATTTTAATATTCATATTATAAAATATTTCAAACAAATTAACAATGAGATGAATGAATAAGAAAGGAAGGAAATAATGCGCTGAAATTACTACTTACAGTTACTACTAATTGACTGGAAAGTGGCACTCTTCAGTATCCGTACTGTACGCCCCCGCACCAACGCCCCCGCACCAACGCCCCCGCACCAACGCCCCCGCACCAACGCCCCCGCACCAACGCCCCCGCACCAACGCCCCCGCACCAACGCCCCCGCACCAACGCCTCCGCACCAACGCCCCCGCACCAACGCCCCCGCACCAACGCCCCCGCACCAACGCCCCCGCACCAACGCCCCCGCACCAACGCCCCCGCACCCAACGCAGTATCCGTACGGCCAGGGCCTGATTCCTGGCGGAACGCGACGGAACGTAATTTTCCGCATCTCCGGAAATAATTATTGAATTATATTATAACCAGCGAGAAACTAGCGAGATACTCGTGCGAGAACTCTCACATGTTACGTTTCACCCTAATTTTTGCTTAGAGTAGAGTGATATTGAAACTTGGGAACATGTGGTCCGTTTCCATCATTGTTCTCTCCACAATTAGGTACATAGCACCTGTAGAATACGGAAAAATATTAAATTAATGGCTGCACTACGCGCATAAGAAAAATCCTCATCTGTATCAAGCAACCATTAATAGTAATTGTTGTTGCTGCGAGAGCGAATCTTGAATTAATAATTATGCAAATAAACCTCGCGCAAATCACGGTGTACACAGAAGCGTAAATTGCAAAAGATAGATGAATCTAATCCTTCTAAGAGTGACGGAACAAAAAAGACAACCATCACCAAGGGCTGAATATATTCTGTATTCCTCCATGGTTTTGTGGTATTGGTGTAATCGATAAGCATCGAACTGGCAAAAATTTAATAGAACGTCTCATCCTAGAATATCTCATCCTACAAATTACAATGCGAGGAACGTTTCTTTGAGGCTTGTGACCACAAATTTTAGTTTGTAAGGCCCTAGAATCCTTCTTTAACGATATATTAACGAATCCTATTTAACGATATAGCTGACCGAGTGTTGCAAATTGCCTTTGACATGAATAGCCGCGTTTTCTAAAGAAATCCTCCATATTTTAAAGTCAAAGTGCAATTAGTCACGTGTCCATGAAATTATCTTTCTTTAGATGCCTCATTTATAAACATTAGTTGCCTGTTAGAGCTGCAAAAAGTATGTATACTCTTGGAATAATATGGGAGTCGATGCATAAGTATTTCTATTAAATTAATAATTAATTTGGGGCGCGTCCCGGGGCCTAAAATGTTACAAATCAAGCACTGCGTATCGCAATGTAGCAGTGCTTGATTTTGAATGTGCTTGACGGTGAATGTGCTTGATTGTTGTGTATGTGCTTGATTGGGAATGTGTACCGCAGAGTCAACACAACACTGATGTCACATGGTCAACATGACTGCCGTTTCGTATGTGAATTTTACCCAGAGAACAAAGTATGTTTCCATTAATTGGAACTAAATTTTTATGTGAAAATTTCGTACGAAGTGTCTTTGGCATAGTCATTTGAGTTCGCTTCTATCAACGCCTTGTTCGGAAACTTTTCATTCACACTAATTTTCTATCAGGAAACTGTCCTAAAATATGGAATAAAGTGGCACTCCTCGTATATCTTCTGATTGATGCAGAGAATTAGCACCATACTAAGTATACTTTAGGGTTGGTAACAGTGTTTCACAGGAAATGGAGTAGTTCTCGTGAACGAAATTTTCTTGTTTACGAAAACCACAATGGTAGGGGGTCAGACGTTCGCGATAACTGTTCTTCTGTGATAATGTACATTGTTTATTAGAGATTCAAAACATTTCTTGTAAATAAAATAAGTAAATTCTTGCTTTCTGATTCATTTCAGCGTCTTTCATAACCTACAGTATTAATGACGTACTATCAGTACTTCCGCTCACTGAACGTGTGAACTAAAGGTAACATGGGACCTGCAAAGGTATATGGCAGGTTACATACCTGCTACTGTCGGATCGAATACAGAGAATCTGCATTCTCAAGAGTGCATCACAAATTACGTGTAGCAAGAGGCATGAAGCAAACAGGAGTCTTAACCAATGCTGAACGATTCTGAGCTCTTCATAAAATTTTGAACTAGAACTTACATTTGAGAGGAAGAAATTTGAGAAAGGAATGTTGTGTGCGAACTGGAAGATAAATTCTAGTAAATGATTTGGGATAGATGACACGGGAATTGTGAGTTATAACAAAATCAGATTTCAGATTTCTCAGTCTATATAGGTTTTATCTATTTCCCAGCAAACTTGCTTTAATAACTCATTTCTCCTCCCTCTCCTAATTCTTTCCTCGAGCTTATAAGCCATTTTCTCATCTATCACATTTTGCCTCATTGTCTTTCATTTTACCGTGTAATCAGGAGTGCATTAGTCTGTTCCTAGGATCTATCTTAAAACTCTTTCATGTATTGCTTCTAGTTTCCTCCTTTCCTTCCATCTGCAAATTTCTATCATACATCCTCGTACCCTTTCCCCCAAAATCCTCTTCTTTTAATTATAGCCCACTCTTGTTTCTCAGCTCCCATCCCCTCCTTACCTATTTATGTTATGAGCTTTTTACTACTGGATGTAATGAATAGTAAGTTCTATTAATAGTTGCTTGATACAGAAGGAGATTGTTTCTTATACACGTAGAGCAACCATTCATTTAACATTTTGCCATGTTCTACAGGTTCTGTGTATCTAATTGTGGAAGGAACTATGCTGCAAACGGACATGTTCCCAAGTTTCAGTTTCACTATACCCTAAGCAAAAAATAGGGTGGGAGAGTCCATGCAAGAGTTCTCACACGGGTACTCTAGTTTATAATATAATTTAATAATTATTTCCGAGGCTCCGGAATGCCTTTCTGTCACGTTCCGCCAGAAATCAGGTCCTGGCTGTACGGATACTGAGGAGTGCTACATCTCAGTCAATTAGTAATACGTAAAAATACTGAGGGGGAAGTTTCCCCTCTCCCACCTCCGCGAGACACGATACGCTCCACCGGGAGCGGTATCTCAGTGCATCAACTGATGTCACTGCAGCGCCTCTGACCGGGAGGTCCTAGGTTCGAGTCCAGGCGGCGGCACTAGCTTTTCAGCTAGGTCGAATTCGGTCGCTGCCTAGAGGAGAATTCTAGCGGCCGGATGCTCTGATCGGTAGTTTTCCGTGGTTTCTCCGAACAACACTAGGCGAATGCCGGAGCAGTACCCTACCAAACGGGCCACGGACCGCGCGCGATCTGTCCTTCCTCTTCCTTGTCCTATCCTCTCCCCTTACACACACACTTACACTAATATGCACTAAACTACCACATATTCCGGGAGACCGGTCGGGAGCTTAGAACTTGTCCCGGCTGGGGCGGTGTCCCGCTGGTGGGCGAGTCCTGGTTAGGGGGAAACCCTGCTAGCCGACGGTAGGTCGGCGCCGGGTCTCGCCATCCAGCGGGGGAAGATCACCGCCATGTCCTGAGGTAAAACATGCACTGCTCTTACGGGGCTAATGGCGTCAATTTTTGACGCCCCGGGAATCACTAACCAACCAACGAAGTGGCCCGAAGTCCGCGAGAAACCTGGCCAGGCAATTCCTCTTCCCAGCCGCGGCACATCCGTCTCAACCGTCTCACGGAGCGTCTGAGGACAGCTGACCACAGCGCCACGTTGCGATCGCCGCCGAAGGCTGCTTTTGTTCCTGCCGGAATCGCCGGCCGTCCGCGCGCCAAAAGAGAAAAGCGCTGCCCGTGCGTGCGTGTAATCGGCGGACGGGCGGGGCCAGAGGTCAGAGCGTCGGCTGAGAGACGCTCTCCCGAGGCGGCGAATCAGGAGGTCCGGTGGATGGGATAAGAGCCCAGCCGAGTGCGTGGTGCATGTCAACGGGACGAGGCACCGTGACCCGGAAGAGGAACTTAAACGCGAGCTACGTCACGTGTGAGTGACGCCAGGGATTAACGTGGGTTGGAAGTGACAGTAAAGGGTGAGTTTGCGTGTGCAGTTTCCACGCGGCGAGTAAATCTGTATGTACCGGAATATCTACGGCTCCAATTCATACTACATACGGTGGTGAAGTTTTGACACCGTCGGAATACTACATAGATTAAACAATGTTATCACCTGTTACTACTCTAGATGTCGATTACTCGATTACTCTACTGGGGCATTTCCGTTATTTTGTCCGGTATATTCCAAGAAAATATGTAGCAGCAGTGGCTGATTAATAAAATATTTTAGAAGGGTGTTGACCTGCATTAATATTTCAAAGGAGTAAATTTAAAAATGTTTGAATGAAATAAAAAAATGTAATTTCATAATAGAAATACTGCTCCACAAATTATAAGATCGAAAAATGGCAATTTCCTAAATTGAGTAAAATTATAAATTTGTTGGCTTGGGGGGGGGGGCGGATGACCGCTTTGCGAAGTTCAGAGGTCAAAGAGTCGGCTGAGAGACCCTCTCCCGAGGCTGCGAATCAGGAGGCCCGGTGGATGGGATAAAAGAGATCCTCGCCCTGCCGAGTGCGTGGTGCATGTCAACGGGACGAGGCACCGCGACCCGGAAGAGGAACTTAAACGCCAGCTGTGTCACGTGTGAGTGACGCCAGGAATTAACGTGGGTTGGAAGTGACAGTAAAGGGTCAGTTCGCGTGTGCAGTTTCCACGTGGCAAGTAAATCTTCGTACACCAGACTCTATAATTCGAATTCATACTACATACGGTGATGTCATCGCAAGTTACTATTCTAGATGTCGATTACTCTGATCGGGCGTTTATCTATTATTTTGTTCGGTATTTTCCAGGAGAATAGCATAAGCGCTGTGATTGATTGAGAAAATATTTCAGAAACGTCCAGACCTCCCTTAATATTTTCGAAGAGTAAATTTTTGAACGTTTACATGAAATAAAAAATAAGAGTAGATATATTAGTAATAAGAATATTGTTCTGGAAATGAATATATCTATAAATTACAATTATTTTTAATGAATTGTTTAAAATTTTAAAAATGTTGACTTTGAGGGACCGGGGGAACGCCATGTGAAGTTTAGAGGTAGTGCGTCGGCTGGGCGTCGCTATCCCGAGGCTGCGAATCAGGATTGATTGATTTTTTCGTGTTTCCGGGCGCGTCAACTGCTTCGGTCATTAGTCCCGTTAGTGTAGTGCATGTTTTCGGGAGGTGGCGGTGATCTTCCCCCGCTGGATGGCGAGATCCGGCGCCGACCTACCGTCGGTTACTGGGATTTCCTTCAACCAGGATTCTCCCACCAGCGGGGCACCGCCTCAGCCGGGACAAGCTCTAAGCTCCCGACCGGTCTCCCGGTATATGTGGTAGTGTAGTGCATGTTAGCGTATGTGTATGTGTGTAAGGGGAGAGAATAGGACAAGGAAGAGGAAGGACAGATCGCGCGCGGTCCGTGGCCCGTTCGGTAGGGTGCTGCTCCGGCATTCGCCTGGTGTTGATCGGAGAAACGACGGAAAACTACCGATCAGAGCAGCCGGCCGCTAGAATTCTCCTCTAGACAGCGACTGAATTCGCCCTAGCTGAAAAGCTAGTGTCGAAAATCCTGCCGCCGTGGGGAGTGGGAACCTAGGACCTCCCGGTTAGAGGCGCTGCAATGACATCGGTTGATGCACTGAGCTACCGCTACCAGTGCGAATCCGGAGGCCCGGTGGATGGGATAAGAGAGATCTTCACCCAGTCGAGTGCATGGTGCATGCCAGCGGGATGAGGCACCAATACCCGGAAGAGGAACTTAAACGCGAGCTGCGTCACGTGTGAGTGACGTCAGGAATTAACGTGGGTTGGAAGTGACAGTAACGGGTGAGCAGTGTGTGCAGTTTCCACGCGTCAAGTAAATCTTTGAGTAGCGATCGGAAATTATAGTTGTTATTAGATTTCATTACAGGAAAACGAGTCTTCAAGTCTTATCTTTCTTGACAATAGAAACTTATTTTAGTTTTGTACAGATGTTCTTCCTATACATATTCTATGCTGAATCCCTCGACACACGTCATTTAGGTGAACTTATACTGCAAAGTTACTTGCACTTTTCTTTTTTCAATGAACACTATTAATTTGCGTCTCTTTTAAGCACACATATTTAAGTCTTTTCCTTCTTGTGAATGTCACTATATAGACGCATCTTAATTTTATGATTGCACACGTTACTGAAAGTCCAAAATTTCAGAAAAATCTTGACGAAATTCAATGCATTACTAAGGACGTTAAACTAATTTATTTTCATCACCTATTTTTTTGACTCCAACTCAAATTTATCATCACTAGGTGGCGGATCTTGATGACCTAAAACATCGCCAAAAATGATCAATAAAATGCTCTTAAAATACTTTTAAAATACCCTAAGACTAAAAAATAATGACGTAAAGAATCTTATCAAAACCAGTTCGCATGAACAAGTCAAGCTGTTGAATACGTTACTGATGTAATCGAGACTTCTTCCATTCGTTCGAGGTAACTCAGCTTACAAATTTTGGTTTGGACTGTACTTTACCAGTCTGTCCAGTTATCCCGAAATCGGCCGAACCGGCAATGGCGCTGATATACGCCACAAGAATTACATGCAACGGCTGTCAAAATAATTTCTGAGCGAACAAATAGAATAGGCTACTGAGTAATTCAGTGAAGAACATTTGTTGCTTCTCGTAAATATTATGTGAAGCAAGTACCATTAAAAATGACCGTAAAATCGATTAAATCAGCAAAAATTCATTACAAATTAGGGGAAAAGGTAAAAAATGACTAACTAGTCGAAATCGCCAAAAAATGGAATATAAAGACCTGTAAAAATGGGTCATTCCCTTTTATCATAAAATAAAATGAATTTTTACACCAAACAGAATTGTTGTGAAGTGAACAGAAAAAAAATGACATTTCATTAACATCCGCTCCCTAATCATCACGATCTTGCGGCTACATCACAATCTCTCATTTCCGTACGAAACGAAAACACGCGTTATCCCGTCGGTGTGTCTCCTCCAAGAATCGCAGGGCTTTGGGGTCGCCCTGTGGCTGCCAACAGGTGGAGCCGGTCCCCGGCGTGGGACCTACCGCCTCCACCAGCCTCTGTCGGCCGTGCGCCGTACCAAATTGGTAGCCGGCGCGCGGGGCTTTACCGGCGCGAGCGCGCGCGCGTCCGTCTGTCCGTCCGCACGCGTGCGTGCGTGCGTGGGCGAGTGCGTGAGGGCACGTCACGACTCTCTTCCGACTTCTCCGCGCGGACGCCCGACGCCCAGAGTCATTCGGCGAGCACGCGTTTAAAGCGCTGTTGCGTCGTGGTTAGGGTTCGTGGTTAGGGTTGCCATCCGTCCTACATTGACGTCATTTGTTGATTTGATTTTTTCGTGTTTCCGGGCGCGTCAACTGCTTTGGTCATTAGTCCCGTTAGTGTAATGCATGTTTTTTCTCGGGAGATGGCGGTGACCCGCTGGATGGCGAGATCCGGCGCCGACCTACCGTCGGCTAGTGGGGTTTCCCCCTCACCAGGACTCTCCCATCAGCTGAGCACCGCCCCAGTCGGGACAAGCTCTGAGCTCCCGACCGGTCTCCCGGAATGTGTGGTAGTGTAGTGCATGTTAGTGCGTGTGTAAGGGGAGAGGATAGGACAAGGAAGAGGAAGGAAAGATCGCGCGCGGTCCGTGGCCCGTTTGGTAGGGTACTGCTCCGGCATTCGCCTGGTGTTGATCGGAGAAACCACGGAAAACTACCGATCAGAGCTAGAATTCTCCACCAGACAGCGACTGAATTCGACCTAGCTGAAATGCTAGTGTCGAAAATTCTGCCGCCGACAGGTCTCGAACCTAGGACCTCCCGGTCAGAGGCGCTGCGGTGACATAAGTTGATGCACTGAGCTACCGCTCCCGGTACTCCCCGTCCTCTCGTCCTCCTTTACATTGTAAATGTCCTTCTTTTAGTATTTTTTAAACATTTTTTGTTATTTATTTTATCAAATGATCACATATTTATCACATGAAACAGTGATCATTTTATCACATTTTATCACTGCTAGGTTGTTTTCCTTTTATTGTTTAATTTAGAATAGAAATCATGAATATATTTTTCTAAACACTGGCACACGCATGCATGATAGTGTCTGTGTCTAACGACTAAAATTAAAAAGAACGCTCAGAATATCTTCATCTGTATTTTATGATAGTATCTTTTCACTTGAATCGCAAATGGAGAGAAAAAAGAAATAGAGCTCAGGATATTCTATATTAAATATTATTAAAAATAGGTGCAGATACGTAGTTTTGGCTTATCGAGTGACATGACTTTTACATGAACATTGTTGACAAATCTAGCAGTGACGTAGTGTAGTAGAGGCAGCAGGGGCGCCCGCCCTGGCCAGTGTAGTGTTTGGTGGCTGCAAAATTTCACAATAAATAATAATAATAGTAATAATAATAATAATAATAATAATAATAATAATAATAATAATAATAATAATAATGTATTTTTAAAATTTCATATTCACTTCAAATTTTTGTCACACATACGATTCGGGCCGATTGAAATGGGCACGCTATCTTTCATTACTTAATCTGTGACATCTTTAAATGAATGTGTAGTGATTATTATATTGTCTAACATGTGATTGTTATATTGTAAAACACATATACATGACTTTTTTATTTGTAACCAGTGCAATTCACAATAATGATGATTGTTCTCGTCGAAAAGTTCTCTAGAATTACTGTCTTGAAATACTTGAATAAGGGGCGGCAAAATTTTCCTTCACCCCGGACGGCTGATACTCACGCTATGCCACTGAGTTAGGGATAGCAAAATAATTGATGTTTCTAAAACGTCGATATTTTTGAGCAGAAACATCGATATTGAAACACCGATGTTTTGCTTTCGATGTTTTCTTCAGCTCGATTCATTTCTCCAGAAACATCGATGTTTAAAAAAACAACAACACAGGATATAAATAAAATTTCTAGTAGCTATTTTATTTGTTGATTGCTATAAATACCATTTGACCACTGTCACTATTGTCGATCCCCAAGCGGCACGAAACCGTTTGCTATTCGCAACCTTTCTCAGGCATTATTACCTTTTTGACTATTTTGTACGTGGGAATATCGTTAAACTGCCGTTTGAACCTTGACTACACAGAAAGTTGGTTAGAAAATAAAGATGACCGTCAAATTAAGGCAGACTTTACTTTATATTAATATCGACGTGTTATCTATCACATTAGAACCTGGACATTGTACTTCGAAATGTTTCATCATATTTAAAACATCGATGTTTTAAACATTATGTTTTTGTCGATGTTTTCGTCGACATCAAAAACCTTTTGGTGATGTATCGAAGTATCGATGAATCGATGCAGGCGGATCTTGCTACTTACGGTGAAGGGAATGTTCGCCACATGTCGTTCTTACTCCAAGGATGGGAATTTAACTAGGCTCAGGAATGGGGAACACCGTTAGATGGTCGAATGTCGCACATTCGACTCAATATGCCTAACAATAAATACAGATATTCAAAATTTGTTTAACCGGCTAAGTTTGGCACAGCGCCATTATTCTACTGTCTCTGCTCTGACTCTGGCGGAAGGTTCCTGGGTTCGTGGCCCGATGGTGGCAGGAATTTTTCGAAACTCGCTAGATAGCTGGGTCGAATTCAGCCGCTGCCTGGAGGACACATTTTTCTCGTATTTGTTTTTATTTTGTTGTTTTTCTTGATTGTTTTGTTAAATACCTTTTTATTATTCTTTCAAGCCGTTTACTGATCTCTCCTAGATTTTGAACTTTCCGAAATATGACCTATCATCCGTACTTCAAGGTACATGATTCCTGACGCAGGATGGAAGATTCATGATGCAAACTGCATGAAGCATGATGTAAGATGCATAGTGCATGATGCAAATGAGGATAAGTAGGTTTACTTCTGTTGTGTCGATTTCTGGAAAGGATTATGGGAGTCAAAATTTGTTCGTTACATTGTAGAGGTTGGTTACACTGATTTCAAATACAAAACTTTATTTATGCACTACAAGACACATCGGGAGTGATCCGAAGAACACGACCGGGCCTTCCCCCCCCCCAAACAAGACAAACACCAATTCATTTCAAAATATTATTGAACAATTCGTTGTAAATATAAAGTTTCATACAAGGAGTAAATACGAAAACATCGCCCAGATTTTTCCGCAGACTTCCACGAGCATGCCGAAACGGTCCTCCGCCCTGTTCAATCTGAGGTTGGCAGCGCGGCGCCACAAACCTTCTGCCTCTCGTTCACCCTCGAACATCGCGACCGCTTCACCCCGCCCCGGCCCCCCACTCCCCGCCCCGGCCGCCGCTCTCGGAATAAAGGCGCGCTCGGGGCGTCGTTTGTTTTTTGCGAGGCGAAATATAAAAATTAGCGTGGTTCTAATTGGGAGGTAAGGCCTGCCGCCGCCGCCGCCACCGCTTCTTGCCTTGGGTGGCTCTAATTAAGCTGCGGCCCCACGGCACAGTCCCCCCGCCTCCCTCGCTCCTCGCCACGCACCTCGCCCCGCCCCGCCCCGCCCCGCCCCCGCGTCGCCGGCGATTGTGGCTGCGGCGCGCCCTGTCAAAGCGCAGCGACGGAGAGAACAAGCGGCGACGCCGCGCAGCACCCGAGGACGCAGGGCGGACGGAATGTGGAGGGGCGCGGATTGGACAGGAGACTGACGAACTGGAAACTGGTGGACGAGGGACGGATGGCCAGGGCAAGGACCGGGAGGCGGATCGACGATGATTGACAAACGGGACGGATAGACGGGGGTCGGGGAGATGGCGGGCAGGGGGACTGACGGGCGGGGGGGTGGCAACAGACGGGTGACTAGCGACCGGGAGGACTGGCGGGCAGAGGCACTGGGACTGACGGGCGGGGGACTGGCGACCGGGGGGACTGGCGGGACGGAGGACTGGTGGGCGGGAGACCAGGGCGGGAGGATCGGGTGCGGGCGGGAGGACTGGCGTGGGGTGGAGGACTGTGGGCGGCAGGATCTCTCAGGGGCGGGAGGACTGGTGGGCGGGAGGACTGGTGGGCGGGAGGACTGGTGGGCGGGAGGACTGGTGGGCGGGAGGACTGGTGGGCGGGAGGACTGGTGGGTGGGAGGACTGGTGGGCGGGAGGACTTGTGAGCGGGAGGACTGGTGGGAGGGAGGACTGGCGGGACAGGGGACTGGCAGGCGGGGGGACTGGCGGGCGGGGGGAATGGCGGGCCGGGGGACTGGCGGGTCAGGTGACTGGCGGGCCGGGGGACTGGCGGGTCAGGTGACTGGCGGGCGGGGGGGCTGGCGGGCCAGGGGACTGGCGGCCGTGGGACTGGCGGGTCAGGGGACTGGCGGGCTTCGGGTGAAACTGGCGGGTCAGGTGACTGGCGGGTTGGGGGACTGGCGGGCCAGGACTGGCGCCGGGACCTGGCGGGGAACTAACGAGCGGGAGACTGACGGTCGGGGGACGGATGGGGAACATACTTAAGTAGTGACGGAGACAGGCGGAAGTATGCATGAAGAAACGACAGACCGAGGACGAAGTGAGGATAGAGAAGAAACGCTGAGAAATATCAGGTGTGTGCGGTTGCTGATGGCGGTGACTGAATATAACTGGAGACACGAGATTGAAAAATGTCAAGAATTTCAATTGAATGACAAGTGAATGAACTGAAAAAGAATAGAGAAATGGAGTTAAGTGTAGTGCGGAAAGAAGTCTTAAGATTTTTATCGCTTTAATGGTATGTGCATTTTCTTCTTAGATTTTCTTACACGGTTGCTTTTCTTTTAATAATTAAGTCTCCGCAAGTGTACTTCTAGATTATTTTCGATTGCAAATTAGTGTATTACAAAAGTTGCCATGTTTTAATTCATGAGTTGAGAGGCGGTAGTTATGATGTAGGACATTGGTTTAAATTAAAAGATGTAAAATAATTTGAATTCTTTGACATCTCGAATTTTCATTGAATAATTCATTTCAAGAAATACTGCCACTCAGTATTTGGCAAATGAAACTGTACTTAAGTATCAACTGATTTTAGTAATTTCCAATATACGTAGAAATGTAAAGAAAACTGTACACCTTTCGGTCAGATGAAAGGTGTTTATGGTTTTGTTAGATAACCAATAACTCGACAAAAACACACAAATAATGTAACAGTGTGAAATTTGACTGAAAATGCAAATATTTGGTTATGTTATTCCACCTACTCTCTTATCAGGGGAACGGACTAAATTCTTATATACATTGTGTCACTGCTTATGAAACAGTTGTTATGTGACAACCCCTCAATAGATGATTCTGGGGGCCATTAAATATTTGCAATTAGTATGTTACGTTACAAAACACCAACTTTTTATATTTTGGATTTGTAATGAACTGTTGTGTTGAACACATACTTTTCCATGTTACTGAAGTATTCATGAAGTCTGTTTTCGTTAAAATATTTAAAAGATTGTGGTAGTGTTTACGACAATATTTTATTTTCTGTTTTTGAGAAGTGTGCATGTTACTTATTGAATTACCACATTTTTTTGTTTTGCTCAGCAAGAATTTGCTGAAGCAAACCACTATTTTCATAACTCTAATGTATAAATGGAACTTTCTTCTTTTCCGATTTGAGATATCTTAATAAAATAGGAACTGAAAGACCCATTGGAATGCCGTCATTTGCACAAGACGTTTTCGTTCTTGTATCGCGTCGGTCGTGCAAGGAGTTTCCTCACATGCAGACCCCTCTCTTGAATGCCTCACCGTCATCGACGCGCCCTGCCCCACCCCGTTGCTGTACTCGTCTCCCACCCCGGCCCCCACCCCGCCTCCACTCTCTCACCTTCTGTCACCCCAGCTTTAACCCCCATCTCCGCATCCTCCATCGCTCCGGCCCCTGTTCTCCCCCTCGCCCTGGCCCCCACCATTCCCCATGCTCTTGTCTCTCGCCCTCGCCCTTGCCCTCGCCATTCCCCATGCTCTTGTCTCTCGCCCTCGCCCTTGCCCTCGCCATTCCCCATGCTCTTGTCTCTCGCCCTCGCCCTTGCCCTCGCCATTCCCCATGCTCTTGTCTCTCGCCCTCGCCCTTGCCCTCGCCATTCCCCATGCTCTTGTCTCTCGCCCTCGCCCTTGCCCTCGCCATTCCCCATGCTCTTGTGTCACGCCCTCGCCCTTGCCCTCGCCATTCCCCATGCTCTTGTGTCACGACCTCGCCCTTGGCCCCTCGCTGGGGCCCTTGCCATTTCTCATTTGCCCTTGCCCTTTCTCTAGTCCATGCCCTTGCTTTCGCTCTTGCTCTCTTCCTCCACTTGCCTCTGGCCCTAGCCTCATCCTCGCTCTCGCCCTCGCTCTCGCGCGCTCACTTGCTCTTGCTATTTGCCCTTGCCTTTGCTCTTACTATTTCTCATGCTCTTGCCCTTGCCCTTGATTTTGCTCCATCCGCAACTTGCATTTTCTGCTGACCTCACTCTCCCTCTCTATCGCTCTCGCCCTAGCCGTCGTTGATTGATTGATTGATTTTTTCGTGTTTCCGGGCGCGTCAACTACTACGGTCATTAGTCCCGTAAGTGTAGTGCATGCTTTTTCTCGGGAGATGGCGGTGATCTTCCCCCGCTGGATGGCGAGATCCGGCGCCGACCTACCGTCGGCTAGTGGGGCTTCCCCCCTAACCAGGACTCTCCCACCAGCGGGATACCGCCCCAGCCAGGACAAGCTCTAAGCTCCCGACCGGTCTCCCGGAATATGTGGTAGTGTAGTGAATGTTAGTGTAAGTGTGTGTCTAAGGGGAGAGGATAGGACAAGGAAGAGGAAGGACAGATCGCGCGCGGTCCGTGGCCCCTTTGGTACGGCACTGCTCCGGCATTCGCCTGGGGTTGATCGGAGAAACCACGGAAAACTACCGATCAGAGCAGCCGGCCGCTAGAATTCTCCTCCAGACAGCAGCTGAATTCGACCTAGCTGAAAAGCTAGTGTCGAAAATCCTACCGGTAGCGGTAGCTCAGGGCATCAACTGATGTCACTGCAGCGCCTCTAACCGGGAGGTCCTAGGTTCGAGTCCTGACGGCGGCAGGATTTTCGACACTAGCTTTTCAGCTAGGTCGAATTCAGCTTCCTCGTGCTGTCTCTTGGTCTCATCCTTGCTGTGGCCTTCACCTTCTCACTCGTCCTGCCTCTGGCCTTCGCCCTCGCCTTCTCGTCGTCGTTGCCTCGGTCTCTCCCTGGCTCTCGCCCTGGTCGTAGCTCTAGCCCTCGTCGTGGCGCTCGTCCACTCTCTCTGGTCGACCTCATCTGGTCCAGGTCTCGCCCTTGCTGTCACACTCGCTACCACATCCGCACACTCACGCACACACACCGTCCACGCCCCCTGCCCAGTTCCCGTCCCAATCTCAGCCCTCCCTCCAGCCCTCGTCTTGCGGCCACTGCCCTCGACTTCACTCCTGTCCTCGCACCTACCCACATCACCACCACTCCACATCGTTGCCTCCGATATTGTAACGTCCGTGTCCTCACCACCACTGCCACCGCTACCACCACTGCCACCACCACCACTACCACTACCACTACCACTACCACTACCACTACCACTACCACTACCGCTACCGCTACCGCTACCGCTACCGCTACCGCTACCGCTACCACTACCACTACCACTACCACTACCACTACCACTACCACTACCACTACCACTACTACCACCACTACCACCACCACCACCCTCTCCACCCGAGCGCCTGCCGCCGCCCCCTCCCGCGCCCGCCCACGGCGCATCGCGTCGCGTCTTTATTCCGCGCGCGCCATGGCCCTCGAGCGGCTTCTGTTCTCGGGGGCGAGGACGGGTGAGGACGTGCGAACGAGGGCGCTTCGCGGATTATTTCGCGTTTCGCCCGCCGCCACACACGGCGGCGCGGCGCGGCGCGGCGCGGCGAGCGCGCGAAGCCAGCGGGAGAGCAGGCGCTGGCGGTGGGACGCATAAAGTCCGTTTTATTTATTTATTTTTTTTCATTTTGAAGGTCGCATCAACATCTAGGTCATTAGCGACCACTATTGGAGTTAACGTTATGGTAATTATGAAGATGAAACGAAATGATGATGAGAAGGGGTGAAAGGACGAACACAAATACAACTGTGGCCTAGGCGAGATTCGAACCGACGACCATTTAGTCCTTCATCACTACGACACTACTGCCCTAGCAATCTCGGTCACCAAATCGGCTAAGTTCCTTTTACACGGACATTTTTTCATCAATTTCCATCGGTTCCAAAAAGTAACGGACCAGACGACAAGTAGATGTAATTTGTACAGAAAAATGACGCATGCGTTATTTTTCAGTACCGATCTCATGTAGTTTGACTACCACGCTCCTGGCGTCATGTTTCGGAACTTTTCCTTGTTTGGCATCCGTGTAGTAAGATTTCTTCCTTTTGTGATATTTTGAGAGCATTGTAATGCGATGAATTGTAATGTGAAATGATTAGTATGACGATTAGTACAAATGATTAGTACAACATATACTGTGTCACAATGTCTCTTTCGGTGTTCTCCTAAAATAATCGAACATAATTTGTTACCTTAGAGGCGATGTTGAACTGTGCTCTTCTGCGCATTTTGCGATGTCCAGATGAGATATTTTCATCGCGATTACATGCAGAAAACGAAATGACAGTGTAAAATGCGGAATCTTGTTCATCAAATGTCGATAACAAAACAGTTCCGCTTAGAAACTAACGTCCCTTTTCCATCCATTGTTTGTCCAGAAAAATAATTAAAAAAATAACCGTGTAAATGATCATGATTAGTTGCGAACTGTCAGATGGTGAAGGAAATGAGGGTATGCTTTGGTTGGCACAAATCGGGACTATGAAATCGGGACCAAAGGAGAAAATGGGAGAAGGGCAGGGCGAGGACACTTAGTGGATAGGTAATGAGGTGCCAAAGAAGGAGGTGATGGCGTGGCGGCAAAAGTTGTGGTAGAAGAATAATGAGGAGGATAGAAGGAGAATAATGAGGAGGAAAGAAGGAAAATAATGAGAAAGAAAGTTAAAGGAGCAAGTCGAGGAAAGTAAGAGAAGAGTGAGGAGGAGAGAAAGAGAAGCATGCGAGGAGGAAAGTAAAAGGGGAATGAGGAGCAAAGTAAGAGAGGAATGAGGAACAAAGTAAGAGAGGAATGAGAAACAAAGTAAGAGGAGAATGAGGAGCAAAGTAAGAGGAGAATGAGGAGCAAAGTAAGAGGAGAATGAGGAGCAAAGTAAGAGCAGAATGAGGAGCAAAGTAAGAGCAGAATGAGGAGCAAAGTAAGAGCAGAATGAGGAGCAAAGTAAGAGGAGAATGAGGAGCAAAGTAAGAGGAGAATGAGGAGCAAAGTAAGAGCAGAATGAGGAGCAAAGTAAGAGCAGAATGAGGAGCAAAGTAAGAGGAGAATGAGGAGCAAAGTAAGAGGAGAATTATGAGCAAAGTAAGAGCAGAATGAGGAGCAAAGTAAGAGCAGAATGAGGACCAAAGTAAGAGGAGAAGAAGGAGGAGCAAAGTAAGAGGAGGATGAGGAGCAAAGTAAGAGGAGGATGAGGAGCAAAGTAAGAGGAGGATGAGGAGCAAAGTAAGAGAGGAATGAGGAGCAAAGTAAGAGGAGAATTATGAGCAAAGTAAGAGCAGAATGAGGAGCAAAGTAAGAGCAGAATGAGGACCAAAGTAAGAGGAGAAGAAGGAGGAGCAAAGTAAGAGGAGGATGAGGAGCAAAGTAAGAGGAGGATGAGGAGCAAAGTAAGAGAGGAATGAGGAGCAAAGTAAGAGGAGAATTATGAGCAAAGTAAGAGCAGAATGAGGAGCAAAGTAAGAGCAGAATGAGGACCAAAGTAAGAGGAGAAGAAGGAGGAGCAAAGTAAGAGGAGGATGAGGAGCAAAGTAAGAGGAGGATGAGGAGCAAAGTAGGAGGAGAATGAGGAGCAAAGTAAGAGAGGAATGAGGAGCAAAGTAAGAGGAGAATGAGGAGCAAAGTAAGAGGAGAATGAGGACCAAAGTAAGAGGAGAAGAAGGAGGAGCAAAGTAAGAGCAGAATGAGGACCAAAGTAAGAGGAGAAGAAGGAGGAGTAAAGTAAGAGGAGAAGGAGGAGCAAAGTAAGAGGAGGATGAGGAGCAAAGCAAGAGGAGGATGAGGAGCAAAGTAAGAGGAGTCCAAGAAGAAGAGGAGAAGAAGAAGAGGAGAAGAGGAAGAGGAGAAGAAGAAGAGGAGAAGAAGAAGAGGAGAAGAAGAAGAAGAAGAAGAGGAGAAGAAGAAGAAGAGGAGGAGGAGGAGGAGGAGGAGGAGGAGGAGGAGGAGGAGGAGGAGGAGGAGAATGCTGGCAAAGGGAACATGGCACAAAAGCCCCGCCCGCGCGCATGTATGGCCTCCGCCGTGCGGCTGCTCGCGTGAACGCGCGTCGTGATGGCGCTGAGCGGCCGCTGGGGGCGTGGTCCGCCGCCGCGCGGATTCCCAAATCCCCACGAAGCGCCTTTGTCCACTCCACCAGGAATTCCACTCCGCTCCACTCCACTCCACGGCTCGCGGAGTCATCTGGTCGCGGAGGGCGTCTGGAGAACCGCCTCAGGAGGTGTAAGAAACAGGAAAACGTGAATTTAATTTGCTCCGGCTTCGCCGAGGCTTCAGTTCATATGTATAATGTTTAACATTCCGTTGCTCGCCAGCCTTTATAGCGTGCAGTTTGTTTGCAAGGAATGCGGATACTCCACTGGTTTATTCATTTGCTCTGTTCTGAAGCTCTGTTGCTACTTTGCATTGTTTCCACGCCTGCGACTTGCTTTTTCGGTCTGTCATACCTCGTTTCGGAAAACTAAAGATGTTGGTTTATATTATGCTTGTGTTTTGTCTCTCGCTTACAGAACAGGCCATTTTCTGTCTTTATAAGATTGTAACGAGTACGTATATAATTCACAATTTTCGGAGAAATTTGTTCACCTCATTCATGCAAGGAGGCTCTTGGATTTCGTTCACAAATGCTACGTTGGGCCATTAAAGAGAGAAAATTTTGTATTCGAGAAAATGTGAGGAAGTAATCGCGGGATTCTTTTCATGAGAATCTCATAACTGTATTCATCTGAGCAACAAAAATAGGTTCTTTCATTTTTTTAATATTGCAAGATATTCAGATACAGAATTATTTTTTGTCATGTGCTTCCAAATCTTGTAAAAATGAATTAACGGTTTCTGCAAAAAACATTTTCCTTACACTTCTTTCGTTAATTAGATGTGAACATAATTCAACATACTTTATAGAGATACACATATATTATTGCTCATTTTGGTAGGAGTATTGAATTAAGGAAATGAAACTGAATAACAAACTCTCTTTCTCTCTCTTAAGGTGTGAAAATGTTATTCAAACAGATGCGCTTGCAGGTTAATGCCTTTTGTGTAGACGATGAAATCTGAAAACAAGTATGAAATCTGACAAAACGGACTCGTTTTTAATACTTAGTGAAGAGTAGAGCTGTTCTACTTTTGAAAATATTTTTTTCTCTATTATATGTTACAAGCTTTAAGTATTTGGTTATTTAAAAGTTCAGGAATGCAGCGTACAAAAATATTTCATCAATTTGAGTGACACTCGACCCTTTGCCCAGTAAGGGATAAATCCTTCCCTCTTCCATTTCCACCACCTTCTGTCACGTATATGTAGGGGAGACTTAGGTTAACTGGATTGGTTAGGTTAAGTGGTCCATGCTTTTAAATGTTGGTGGGATGTGATTTCTGCTTTTTCCACTGAATGGCATTCGTAGAATGACATGACTGATAATCTAAGCCATTTTCATAAGTTGCAGGCCTTCATTGTTGAGTACAGTAAGGCATTATTTTTTCTGAAAGGTCAGAAGTATTTTCTTCTTTTCATATGCTTTGCAACTTTATTGCGATTGAATAACAACTACAAAAACAATATTCACACTAGATGAATTTTTAGTATTTCGGATTTATAATAGTGTGTTTTGTTTTTAATAATAGAACGCGGCTGGTATTTTTTCAGGCATATAAAGAAAATATGAGCTATGGGGTTAACTGGACCGCCAGAACGTTAGGTTAAGTGAACCGGTCAAGTTCCCACCTTGTTTTTTTTTTTTTCGAAAGTGGTATTTGCAGATTTTCAATTAACAGTGACATCTGTTGATGCCCTTAGCTCTCTCTCCCGGCCCAACCAAAATGCTTTGTTTCAACAGTGGATATTGTTACAAAGTTTCCATGCCTGCTGAAGGACGGCAGGGAAATATTTAAAGGCATGATTTATTTTAACGTCAAATTGGAAGAGTATAATATTCGCTAAACATTTTCTCCATTTATGTGTAAAAAAGGTTATGGCAATGTGTAGAAGAAGTTTTTTCATTAAAACGTCAATGATATTTTCACAGTTCATTTCAATTTCCGGTCCACTTAACCTTACCGGTTAACTGGTCCTATTGCAAATGTATATAACATTCCTTATTTGACAAAAACTGTATGTACAATGACGAAGTTTGTTCCCACAATGCAAGGAGAAAGCCTCAGTGAAATATCATGCGAAATTTTACGGTTTATAGGTCAAGTAAATAACATTTGAAAGAAAATTTAAAAAACAGGGGACCAGTTAAACTAACTCTGCCCTATCTACGTCAGCTCATTGCACTTAAATACTGGGCAATAAATTGCGTACTACAGGCGCTGAAAGTATTTATTATCTAGAAATAAAAGCATTGATTTGAAGACCTTGTGCGTGTTTCTAAACGAAGGCTCAGTTACGCAAAACATTTATTTACATTGTTATTAACTTCAAATGTGGCCTCATGCTTGTTAAAATTGATGTTAAAATTGCATTTCTTTTTTCTACGAACGGTTCTAATGAAAAGAAAATTGTAACAAAATAAACCTTACCCTCCCAATCACCCAAATTATATAAAATATGGTCTTATTCGCCCATTGACCCGCATTGTGGTTTTAATTATGTCGTATGTTACAAACTATATGCATATATCAAAGAAGGTTAATGTCATATTTTTTTAAAAAAGTCTATTTAAAAAAATAGTTGAGAATCGCTAGATTAATACTTGGTTTTTGTATTTATTCAGATACTTGTTATATTTAAAAAGGCATTTGTAATTTGCACCGCACATCCATTAATACGTGAAGATTAACAATTTTCACTGTTCATGAAAATAACTTACTGAAGAGCTCTCCCACTCAAAAAGATATAAAAATGTTTTCACCTTTTTTCTATCTTTGGGAGAGCTTTTAACCAAATTATTTTCACGAAATGTGAAAGCTGTTAATCTTCACGAATTGATAGATGTTTGCTGCGGTTTAAAAATGTTTAAATATATAAAAGGGACGGAATAAATTAAAACAAAGTATTGAACTAATAATAGTCGTTTTAAAAATATTCTGTATAATCCCTAAATTACATTATTTTCCCCGCACTACGTCTACAGAAGGAGAGTACGAAAAGTGAAAGAATGCAGATGCAACGAGCGAGTCCCGGATAGCTGCTTCAGGCAAACGACCTCTACGGTTGAGGAAACCGCGAATCCCCACTGCCCGGTCGCTTCTTCTTTTTTCAACTTCTTCCACTTTTCGTTCACTCTTCCTTCGTTCTTTTCTTCTTATTCTTCTTTCTTTTCCAAAAGATCGCGAGCGCCCGTCACGGAAACATGTCGAATGTTGCGAGAGCGCTCAACGAGATAATCGTCGGTCGAGATGCTCAGTGTAATTATGCGGTGGCGAGGTGGGCGGCGGGGGCGGCGGGGGCGGCGGCGGGGGCGGCGGCGGGAGCGGCGGCGGTGGGGGTGGCGGTGGGGGCGGCGGCTGTACGAAGTTCGTGCGGTATGAGGAAACGGCCGTAGGAGCAGTGGCCTGAGATGGAGCAGATGCTCGAAGTGCTAGGATCGGAACAGATGGGGTATTAGGGTTGCAAAACGAGAGATGATTCTGAGTGCAGAATTTGTTTTTAAACTAATAGCAGTAATAACAATAGCTTGTCACATCGTGTTTGGGGTAATCGCTCTTCGTGATGCTGAGGAAATACTTCTGTGTGGCTAAAGTGTTGGTTTGTTCATTTAGAATATTCGAAAGAAAGATTTGAGGTTTCCTTTTTGGGTTTACGACACTAGTTTGCATCATTTTAGTCTGAGGATACACATTGGAAAACAACCACAATATTACGAGACACTTTCTTGTTATTCTATAATAATAATAATAATAATAATAATAATAATAATAATAATAGGTAGCGGTTACTACCACCTAATTAAGAACTTCATCTAATTTCTCTTCTTCCTGCCACAAAGTTCTCCATGAAAAAATAGTTGTTAGAAAGTAGCTGAATTAATAACCAATTTGTACTACGAATGCGCTAAAATTAAGAAGTAGGATGGCCGAGTTAAATGGTCATCAGGGTAAAGAGTTGTCCATAGTTGAGTTATTTTTAAAGGTATCTGCCCGGTGAAAGTGTCATTGAACGTGCATGTGTGTCAGATGACTGGATTACTGACGTTTGTTGACACTTGATGTTGAACACAATAAAGAGAGTCTATCGTATTATCAATAATGAAACATGTAATGCTAGACTGTGGAAAAGACCAAACAAGTGAGTAATTTTGAATGTGACTTCCGTTTTCGTTCTAATGGAAATGTAATATAGATGTGCTGGAAACGTGAGAAATTGTATTCCATCTAAAGTCATGTATATCCATCTTTTCAACAATAACAGCTACAATTTAAGCACATGACATCGTCTTCATGGCTTTTATAAATTTATGTGAACATAGTAATGACATTAAAATTTAAAATGTATGCGAATTTATAATATGGAGTGATACAATTTATAATAGAGGAAACATCATTTTTTATAGAATTAGACAAGAATCGCACATTACTAAAGAAATGGAAAAATGTAATAACGGAGAGAAAAAATGGGGCAAGTGACAAAACGTAAAGGAGTTGTTAGATTTACAGTCAACGAAAAATAAACGAATTTGCAAAAATAATACGAAGATTTATTGAAATGAAATTGTTATACATAGGAAAACGATCGACCATTGACGAAGAAATAATAACAAAGAAAAGACGGAGGCCAAAATAAGAAATTAAAATATGATCAATCCAACCATCAGTGTAATGTTTTCAAAATGCATGGTTTTCTGTAGATTTAGTAAACCTATTGGATATCCAAAATTCTATGGTGTGTTCAAAATTCGTTTGTCCACCTCCTTTTCCTACACAGTCGGCTACAACATCCAGACAAAGAAATATTATAAAAATGGAATAATATGGTATGTCTGTATGTAAATGCGGCAGGCGCAAACTGCTCCACAAAGTCGAGAATTTGACACTAGACCATCGAAGCTGAAGTACTACACTACGTAAGTCAACCATAGAATCATTTCAAAACGTGCGGGAATTTGCAAAGCACTGCAATGCAAACTGTACCCTGAGAACAGTACTGGTTTCAGCCCTCAGATTCCTGCTATCTACGTACAGGCAGTTTGTGGAAAATGACTCAAAATATATTCAGTTTCTTGTAGCATCAAGGCCGTTTATTGCAGAGCTGAACACGTGATTCTAGAATCACTTCAATATAACATTTCTCTATTTTCATCAAACACTTTCATTTGAAATATATTAACGTTGTTGGGTGTTTTAGATTTAATATTCTCAGTATAAACAAAGTGTATAGCAGTCACAAATAAATCCTGCAATAAACACACAGAACGACAATTTACTTCTGTATTATCAAAAATGAGGTAATGATTCTACACGACATAATCGAACCATAAAATCATTTATAAAATGAATAAAAGTTGTGAAGCATTGCAATACAAACTGTACAGAGAACAATACTGGTTTCAGCCAAGAGATTCCTGCATGGTGCATACACATAGTGAAAAACGGTTCAAACAAGCGTTTGGCTTGCTGTAGCATCGTGAATATTTAGACTCTCATACGTTGGACTCATGACTGTTCACTCGATTCACTTCATCAGGAATCAGTTTAATCCAATATCTCCCTGTGTGCATCAATCACCTTCTTTCCAACTATGCTAAAGATCTCGTTAATTTTATATTTTTTCTCGGTGAAACAAAAAGTGTCAGGCACAAAGCAAAACACACAAGAAAATATGTCGAAAATTTAACACTCGATCAACTAAGATTAGGTAACAATAATACATCACATTATCCAACCAAAGAATCATTTGAAAACTGGACAGAACTATTAAAGCAATGCAATGAAAAGTGAACTTAGAGAACAATAAAGGTTTCACACAACATATTCCTGCATGTTACAGCCCGTTAATAAAGAAATTGTCCATATAGGTTTTCTGTTTGCTGTCGCGTCGTGAATGTCTGTTGGATTAGTGCACCAATTAAATCGAGAATCAGTTAAATCTAATAATAACCAGTTCTCATTAAACCAACAAAATCAGGTTTTTTGTCCACTTTCCCTGGTTCTTTGGGCAAATGCTGAGATGACCCTTTTTTGCTTTTGGAGAGTAAATGTAATTCCACTCCCTGCACTCAAGAAAGAGTACGCAATTCTACTCCCTCAATATACTTCATATTTGGCACGTCACACACTGTTGTAATTATATATGTGGCTCAATAAATTATTATTATTATTATTATTATTATTATTATTATTATTATTATTATTATTATTATTATTATTATTATTATTATTATTATTATTTTCTCACCTTATTGGCACATTTGAATGAATTGTACAGATATACAAAATCAAAGCACAATACATCTATTTTTTAAAAAAGAATTTACAATACATTGTTTCTCATGAATTTCCGCACTATCGTTGTTGTTGTTGTTGTTGTTATTATTATTATTATTATTGTTGTTGTTGTTGTTATTTTTATTATTGTTATTATTATTGTTGTAATTATTACAGTTATTATTATTAATAGTAATATTATTAAACGTTCATTCGAGCTAGGCCAACGTAATTGGAAATTAATTTTTTTTCCCTTGATGTGGATAAGCAAGCGCGGAAGACACAAACAAGCCCCACAAGCGAACAGCGGAGCAGCGACCAGTCGCGCTTCGAGGGTGGTCGAGAGCGCAGAGCGCAGCGCGCGGTGCTCGAAATGTAGCGAATTCCTGCGCGATGGGCGCGGAGATGGGCGAGCGCGGGGCGGGCGCGCGAGGCAGCGATAGTCGTGCGCGACTCTGCGCCGAAAGTTCCCCAAGATGCAATCCACAACCAGCGAGGTCGACGGCTGTTGAAAGCCCCATGAAAAATGGAAGTCGGACGGTGCCAGTTCCAGGTAGCACGAAGGGTCTCGCTGTGGGAAAACTGGGAGCAGGAGCGATGTGAAATATTGAGCTGGCAAGCTGTGCCGATTTTGTGTCTTCGACCTCGTACTGCACACTGTATGTTGGTACGGTGAATGATGTTCTTTGCAAAGTGGACACCTACTGTACATGGTCCTTCAAAGGTCTGAGAGAACTCCTTTTTTCTTTTGTGGTTGGTTTGAAACATTTGACGTCATTAGCGACCACAATTGATTTATACCAGAGATACATTTTACTACGTGAAATAAAAAGAAATACAGTAACAGTCAAATAGTACAGGACAGTATAGAAAGGAACAATACAGTACAGAAATATAGTAAATCTACAATAATTCACTTGCAACCTTCAATTGAATTAAATATTTCATAAATTTCGATTTTGATACGAGAGAATTTCTCAGATTAAGAGGACTCTTACTTTTTGACGAAATGGTAAATGTTATAATGTCGAGGAAACCTGTGTTGTTGTTTTTCTTCAAACGAAATATATCATACTTTATCACACCTACATTGTGTAATTCAAATTAAGCATAATTATTATGTTATTAATATACTAGGTAAATGGCTTACCAGAACGCGCCTTGTGGAAAAAATGAAACAATACACAGCATAAAACAATTTAAAAATGTATCTTTTAATTTTATTATCTGACTGCGCAAACACAACAAAGGGATAATCTGATTGACAGTGGGTCGTGTATGTCTCTTCATATCCACCAGCGCTCAAGTTACTTCACCGTCTATGAAAGGAGAAAAGTCAGATTTAATCTGTATTGTTCCCAGAGTAAAATTTGTGTTCTAGGTGTTCTTTGTGTAAAAGAACGTATATTATATGAAAGATTAACATGCTTTCCAAATTAATAAAAAAATGTCAACCTCCTCTCTAGATTGATTGATTGATTGATTGTGATTCCGGAGGCGTCAACTACAGATATCATTAGTCCCGTATGTGTACTGCATGTTTTTTATCGGGAGGTGGCGGTGATCTTCACCCACTGAATGGCGAGATCCGGCGCCGTCCTACCGTAGCCATGCACCGCCCCAGCCAGGATCTCTAAGCCTCCGATCGGTCTCCCGGAATATATGGTAGTGTAGTGCTTGATAAGGTAAGTGTGAGTGTATGTGTGTATAAGGGGTGAGTTAGGGTACTGCCCGTTTGTTAGGGTACTGTCCAGCATTCGCCTTTGTATTGATCGGAGAAACCACAGAAAAATACCGATCATGGCAGCCGGCCTCTAGAATTCTCTCCAGACAGCAATTGAAACCGACGTAGGTGACAAGCTAGTGTCGAAAATCTTGCCGCCGTCGGGACTCGAACCTAGGACCTCCTGGTCAGATGCACTGACCCTCCTCTCCCAATCCTCTCTAGATGATTTTGGAGCTTCGTAATCAATCCCCCTGTTCTACCGGAGATCGTATAGTGTATAAGCGGCTTTATTTAAGTACTTAAGGGACTCCAAGAACAAAACGGTGTTCAGGATCCTCTTGAGAAATGAAACACTAATAACCAAAAATATTTGAGGGACCCAGAGCACAAAAGGGTTTAAGTGCGGTTTTGGCATATTTTGAGTTAAAAGCAGGAATGTAAAAGAGAAATTCCATTTTATTTCGTGAACAAATGATATTTTAATAGCTCAAACAGTTGCCGCGATGTAGAGGTGGAAAGAAAATGCCTTTAATAGAGTTTTGTATAGTCACTCAATTTTAAACTCGATTTTCTCAAATCCCCATTTAGGTCACTTATATCCTTTGTGCTCCAAGCCCCCTATTTATGATAGAATAAGGTTTTGTACAAATACAAATTAAAATTATTAAATTCCTTATAGAATTGAACATGTTTTATTTATTTCAATCCATTTTTGCCAACAAATACAGACTTTTCGTTCTTAATCGCTTCAAATTTTTCCACTATAGTCAGTAGCAAATTGGTCAATGATGTCTTAAAGTCTATGAGATCCAAAGAAGCTTATGATACTCCGTAACTCCACACCTAATTTATAAATCGGCCATACTTTTTACTAATGCAAAGATATCATAAGACAGTTTTGTCGAAGTTTTTATGATTTTTCTCCCATGGCTGGGGGCCCTTAATTTGTTTGTAGATAAATCCGACTCTAAGTGTAGGAAAACTATTTACAGATTGGCCCGTTATCCAAGCTTTTGTATGAGACTTCAGCCACTTCTGTACATTGTCTCTGGACCTCACAATTGCTACGAATGCATAGGTTCTAGATCAATCTGTGTTAGGCAGATTAATAAATAGGTAATTAATACATAAATATATTTAAATATTGCAAACTACGAATCGTGAATTGAGATTTCCGTAACAGAGTATTTGTTTCAACAGTCTTGATATAAATCTTGGTGTAATGAATTCCAAAGCAGCGTAACTGCGAAGGAAACAATGCTCTAATAAATAGGACAAAAGGTGATTTGTGTAATGTTCCGTTTTGATTTATCGTTTTGCCCTGCATTGACGTTGTCTCCAGCCATTTATTTATTGTGGGACTTGTCGAACTTCGGGTGCTTAATCGCAAGTTACGCGTAATAATTCCTAAAATCTTGATAGCACTTTCTCGCATCTAACATTTACAAAATTACATTTTTTATGAAAGAACCAAAACACGCTTTCATTGTAATGCAATTGATCACTGTTTGAATCTACTTCAGCCTGCCCGACACCTTGCGAGAATGAAGAAAGCAGATAAGAGGTAATTGCAAATTACAGCCCAGAGTACGGTGAAATACCTCGCTTTTTACAATAGCTCACCAATTAATTTTTTTAATAATTGTGCAAATGTAATTAAATCAATGCTTCTAATATAAATAACGGAATACCTTACCTACACCATTGTGTAGGTATGTTATCTACGTTGCGATAAATAGAGTAGAACAAGTAATATAATTATAGGTCTCGAAGGCTACTTTTGAGCCGTTAGCTAGCAATTAGTTATCATTTAAATAAAATTCCTAAAAAATTCTCAGGACTACAGGACATGAAATGTTAAAAAAACTGGATCTGAAAGAGAGATCTAAAAGTCTTTTAACCGCTTGAAGCAACATAGTAAATTCAATTTAAAAATTGCATAGTTTATGAGTTTGATTTAATGAACGATTTTTTTGGTATAATGTTTTAACTAATTTATCTTTTCATATTATTTATTAACATAATGTCTTGAACTTTTTGAAATTTTATTAAAATACATTCTGTTATTTTTTGTAAATAAAAGCTGTATTAATGTTATCCTACAAGAAAATAAAACTATATTGTTTTCATTTTGAAAGACACATTAATCATCATTTCTTGACAAAGCTCGATTAAAAAGTTATTGTAATTATCATGAGTTTATATTTTATTAAAAAGTGTCTCTTCAAAATGTGCCACTTCTTTTAAAAATAATATCTCTACGAATCCGAATGACCTGTACGCGCATTAATTTCCACACCGTTACAAAGGAATGCCTTGACTTCTTTCTCTTTCCCAGCCAAGGCACACGCACGCAAACTGACTCTGAAGCGTTTCAAAGGGAATACACAAACTTCCATTATAATCTCTAAAAATAGCAGCTCCTAATAAGCAACTCAAACTGACAGCTGACCGCTGCATGCCGACCGTCGTCGACGACTTCCTTGGGCTTCTCCTTCGCCCCACTCTCTGTGCGGGAGACATCCCGCAGCGGTAGCCCCACGCGTCTATCCGGGTGATTAACGTCGGTGGCTTACGGGGCGAACGAAGAAAGGAGGAAAAGATAAGAAAAAACGCTCCGCTTTTACGCTCGGAAATTGCACGTCAGCGCAACGATAGTTCCAAAACCGCCTCTCCACCCTTCCATTCCCGGGAGCGGACTCTCGTCTCCATCCCACAGTGGTACGGAATATACGAAAAAAAAACTAGTGACGAGCGCGAAAAAACATGCGATGAAACAGCGTGAACTTTCTCACGCGTATTTTCACCGAAAATTACGTGAAAAATACTCAAATTTTCGAACAATTGTACATCACCTTATTTCAAAAATTATTTTTAAGGAACAGACAGGAACAATAAGGTAAAAAATATTTAATACTAGGAAAACTGCGAAAAAAATTTTGAATTTTGGCAATTTTCGAAAAATCTCGGTTTTTAATGACAATGAGACGAGTATCATTCTCTTAAAAGTTCTTTACACTACCCAACAACAGAATTTAATTAAAATTAATTTCTTTGAAAATTTGGATAATGTCCCAGGGGCTTCATGTACAGTTCGACACAAAATTGAAATATTGTTTTCACATTCAAGAGGCCCCAACATGTCACATCGATTGGGGAATATCAGTTTTGGAGAAAATCGGCTGAATGGTTTAGCCGCTTGCATTGTCCACGGACAGACATACGGCCAGACGGACATACGGTCGGACGGACATACGGTCCGACGGACATACGGTCGGACGGACATACGGACGGACGGACATACGGTCGGACGGACATACGGTCGGACGGACATGAATGGTCTGGATCGGGACACGGACGGATCTGGAATACGCGGATCTAGACTAGACACTGGACTTGACGGACACACTAGTGATCTGCGAATGGACATGATGCGATCTGACGACACATTTGGATCATCAGGACATTACACGGACGGACTCTGATCATTGACGGACGGATCTGACATAACGCGGTGTGACGGACGATTATGGCTTGTGGACGGATCTGGAAGATGGCCGGACGGACGGACATACGGACGGACGGACATACGGACGGACGGACATACGGACGGACGGACATACGGACGGACGGACATACGGACATACGGACGGACGGACATCCGGACATACGGACGGACGGACGGACATACGGACGGACGGACGGACATACGGACTGACGGACGGACGGACGGACGGACGGACATACGGACGGACGGACGGACGGACGGACATACGGACGGACGGACGGACGGACGGACGGACGGAGATACGGACGTTTTTCCGTCATTCGATTTTTCGGTATCAACTCTAAAAACCATGGATTCTGAATACAACACGTGTTAGAGCTTTTTTCCGGAATTTAGCTACTGGATTTATCTACTTTTACATTACCAGGGCCCTGTAATACGAGTTTTTCTGCCGAATATTGGCCGTTTTTTCGCGCAGCGTTACATAACTCTCTCTACTGCATAGCGAGAAAGTAAAAAGCGCGCGTCGATGAACGCTCGAAACGCCTGTGATTGTTCAGCAGCAACATTGCTGACTCTGCAGTGTAATTGTTGGGAGGTGCTAGAATTCAAGTCTCGACGAGTGGTTTAGGTGGCTCAGAGCATCAATTGGGATGTCCGACGATTCAAGTCCCTACAGTAGCAGTATTTTGGGCCCCGACTAGACAGCTCGGTGGAGATCAGCGCAGTCTGAACATGAATTCTAATAGCTGTCTGCTCCGACGGGTATTTTCCCGGGGTTTCTGTGATCCACACCAATCGAATGCCCGAACAATACCCAAACAAATAGTCCACGGACTTGCTTCCTCTTCCTTGTCTTATCCTCACCCCTTACATACACTTACACTTACATGCACTGCACTACCACACATTTCGAGAGACCAGTCGGAAGCTTGGAGCTTCTCTCGACACAGTCGATGCCCCGCTGGGTGATACCTGGTTGGGGAAACCCTACAAGCCGATGGTTAGGTCGCGCAGGATCTCTCCATCCAGTGGGGGAAGATCGCCGTCACCTCCCGCGATAAAACATGCACTACGCTTATGGGACTTAGCAGTTGGCGCGCTCGTAATCACCAAACAATCAAGCCATCAATCGAGTACCGACCGTGGGGGATTTTCGAGACTAGCTACGTAGATATGTCGCGTTCAGCCGCTGTCTGTAGGAGAATTCTAGCGATCGGCTGATCTGGTTGGTAGTTTTCTGTGATTACTCCAATCAACACGACGCGAATGCCGTAGCGGTAGCTTAACAAACGTGTTTAGGACAGTGCGTTATCTTTCCTTAATCTTCCTTGCTCTATCTTCTCGCCTTACACTTTCTTGTACTTTCTTACCACTCATTTTCAATGACGTACTACACTACTACACATGTCGAATGACAAGACGGGAACCGGTAGCTCAGGGCATCAACCGATGTCACTGCAGCGCCTCTGACCGGGAGGTCCTAGGTTCGAGTCCTGACGGCGGCAGGATTTTCGACACTAGCTTTTCAGCTAGGTCGAATTCAGCTGCTGTCTGCAGGAGAATTCTAGCAGCCGGCTGCTCTGATGGGTAGTTTTCCGTGGTTTCTCCGATCAACACCAGGCGAATGCCGGAGCAGTACCCTACCAGACCGCGCGCGATCTGTCCTTCCTCTTCCTTGTCCTATCCTCTCCCCTTACACACACACACTTACACTAACATGCACTACTCTACCACATGTTTCGGGAGCTTAGAGCTTGTCCCGGCTGGGGCGGTGCCCCGCTGGTGGGAGAGTCCAGGTTAAGGGGAAGCCCCACTAGCCGACGGTAGGTCCCTCGCCATCCAGCGGGGGAAGATCACCGCCATCTCCCGAGAAAAAACATGCACTACACTAACGGTACTAATGACCGAAGTAGTTGACGCGCCCGGAAACACGAAAAAATCAATCAACAAGGCGGGATCTTAGAGCTTGTCCCGCCTAGGCCTATTCTCCGTTGGAAGGATGGTTAAATTACCCGCACCCCCGAATCGCAGGTCGGTGACGGATCTCAGGTTCTGTTTGGGAGGAAGACCGTCTCACCCACGATAAAACATTACACTAACGGGAATAATGACCATAGCAATTGACGTGTCAGTAAAATTCAATCATCACTAATTCATTGAAATCATTCGTCAACTCTAGGAACGGCTATTAGCCTAAGAAGTGGTATCTTAGTGCATTAAAAAACTGTTTGAATAAAATCTTCCACTTGTTCTTAAACGTTTGGGCGTACAACTGTACTCCCGCCTTAATTATTAGTTTCCACTAGTCAATTTTCCATCTTTTGTACATCGTATATCACCATGCATTCAGTGTCGATAACAAGTAATGTTTTGTGGTAGAAAAATGACAGCACAGCATAAATTAACAGTTACAATTCAGCTACATTAAATTATACCATATTATATATTTATATATAATATGATATAATTTATATATACTAACTCACGAGTTTGGATGTAAAGTTTTACGTTATATTGACAGCATTTTACTACGAAAACTGTATTCTGACTGGTGATTCCAAATCTCGACTCAATATTTTAATGATATCTAGAAGTGTCAAGCTGGTTTGCCAACAAATTTAATTAAATTATATCTAACCATTCAGATGTAATAAGTGTTGAATTCTAAATAAAATATATATTACTATTGTGTTTCTCGCGATCAATTTGCCATTTTTACCTGGTTTAAGGGACATTTTTATTTGTTAATTTTAATCAAAAATGAATGTTCATTAGGAAGATATAATCCAAAAGAGCACTAGTTTGAGTATTGTTCTGAGTTGTTGATTTTTGAGATCCTTCTTCCTTACATTCCTTCATGAATGTGGTTCTTGAGATTCATGTTTTAAAATGATATCATTCTTCGTCACGTTTTTGTTTTAATTATATCCTAATCGGATCACTCCTTAGAAAGATATAGACCGGAAACAATTGTTTGCTCTCAATATACACTCTTCTGAGCAGATTGTTCATATTTCAAGGAAACTTCATTTTACACACTTATTTTATTCTTAATTTTATTCCTGTCTTAGCATTCGTTCGAAAATGAAATTCGTTCGAATCGTTGAGTCCTAAGAACTATCTTCTGAGTATTACCATACACTGAGAGCTTACATAGCAGTACGGAAACTGGGCGAAATATGTAATTATTTCTACGATCTTAAGACTTCTAACAACTGAAGTCTCATTGTTTCTGGAATTGTTTTTGAAGATTTCATTTACTTTTGTTGTTGTTGTTTTGTTTTATTTATGATTTCTATGTCTATTTTAAGTTCTTTACCTTATTTTAACATGTTTCTTCCTTTTTCATCTTGATATTCCTTTCTCCATCTCGATCAAACTGAAAACGTATTTGCAAGACTGGGCAACACGTTGGCACTATTGCGTTTTTCTCTGGAAGTAGAGTCACGATTCCAGGTACAAATTGTTTAACATTCTACGTGTTGAAACCAGCTTTGCGAAAGCATCACGGGATCCGAAAATATTCTTGACATTTTTTGTTCATCCCTACAAATCGCTGGCGAGGGAAAATTCCATCCCACGCTTAAAATGGTCATTGATCCCATTGGTCATTATTTTGACTACATCACATTTTAAATGCACATTTATCATATTATCATGCATTTTGATTCCTTCATTTTAGCTAGTATACATTAATTATAAATGGTTAAATTTTTTTTTTACACCCAGGAGGTGAGGCTTCCGGTATTCACGGTATACATATTGATGCCCCTTACTTACACACCATTGCACTAACACATACTGCACTATCACACCGGCCGGGAGACCAGTCGGGAAGTTAGAGGTTGGCCCGGCTGGGGCGGCGCCCCGCTGGTGAGATTGATTGATTGATTTTTTCGTGTTTCCGGGCGCGTCAACTGCTTTGGTCATTAGTCCCGTTAGGGTAGTGCATGTTTTTTTCTCGGGAGATGGCGGTGATCTTCCCCCGCTGGATGGCGAGATCCGGCAACGACCTACCGCCGGCTAGTGGGGTTTCCCCTTTACCAGGACTCTCCCACCAGCAGGGCACCGCCCCAGCCGGGACAAGCTCTAAGCTCCCGACCGGTCTCCCGGGATATGTGGTAGTGTAGTGCATGTAAGTGTGTGTGTGTGTGTGTGTGTGTGTGTAAGGGGAGAGGATAGGACAGAAAGAGGAAGGACAGATCGCGCGCGGTCCGTTGCCCGTTCGGTAGGGTACTGCTCCGGCATTCGCCTGGTGTTGATCGGAGAAACCACGGAAAACTACCGATCAGAGCAGCCGGCCACTAGAATCCTCCTCCGGACAGCGACTGAATTCGACCTAGCTGAAAAGCTAGTGTCGAAAATCCTGCCGCCGTCAGGGCTCGAACATAGGACCGCCCGGTCAGAGGTGCTGCAGTGACATCAGTTGATGCACTTAGCCACTTCTCCCGATCCCGCTGGTGAGAGATATCTAAAGGTTGGGGAAAATTTCCGCAAGCCCACGTAGGTTAGCGCCATATCTTGACATTCAGCGGGTGATAATCACCGCAACAAGGTATCTCCTACCAGCTGGTCATCGCCCCAGTCAGGACAAGTTCTAAGCCCCCGATCGGTCTCCCGGAGTGTGTGATAGTTTAGTGCATGTTAGTGTGTGTGTGTGTGTGTGTGTGTGTGTGTGTGTGTGTGTGTGTAAGGAAAGAGGATAGGACAAGGAAGAGGAAGGAAGGATCGCGCGCAGTCTGTAGCCCGTTTGTTAGGGTACTACTCCGGCATTCGCCTGGTGTTGATCTGAGCAATCACGGAAAACTACCGATAAGAGCAGCCGGCCGCTAGTATTCTCCTCCAAACGACGACTGTATCCTAGCTGACAAGCTTGAGTCGAAAATCATGCTGCCGACAGGTCTTGAACCTAGGACCTCCCGGTCAGAGGCACTGCAGTGACTTCAGTTGATGCCCTGAGCCACCCCTCCCGGACCAAGGGCCGAGGTGAGTCCATTTCCGTTCTCGGGAACCAGGGCGTAAGGATGAATCAGGTAGAGAGGGTGCGAATGTCACATGTCTGGTAATTGTTTGGCGTTTCCAGGTGTGTCAACATTTGTCCTGTAGGTGTAGTGCATGTTTTATCGCTGCTGCTGCTGCTGCTGCTGGTGATGATCTCCCGCTGGATGGCGAGATCCAGAAATGACCTGCGGAAAGTTTCACCAACCAAATATCTTCCACTATGAAGGTACTGCCCCAGCCGGGACAAGCTCTGAGTATCCGACCGGTCTCCCGATATGTAGTGCATGTAAGTGTGTGCAAAGGGCGAGGATAGGACAAGGAAGAGGAATGAAAGACCGCGCGCGGTCCGTCGTCTGTTTGTTAGGGTACTGCTCCGGCATTTCTCTGTGTTTGATCGAAGAAACCACAGAAAACTACCGATTAGAGCAGCCGACCGCTAAAATTCTCCTCCAGTGACTGAATTTCCTACAGCATCTGAATTCAACCTGTGTAACCAGTGTGGAAAATCCTGCTAGAGTGAGGACTCCAACCCTGAGACCTCTCGATGAGAGGCAGTGCCTCAATTGATTGAGGCACTGAAGTAAAATCGCAGTCACCTTTCAATTGGATGCCGATGTGCGTCACACTATATTTCCTTCCGTATCGCGAAAAGTGAATTACCACGTTCTCACCTAAACCCTTCGTTTTACAATTTTTCTTAAAACATTGGGTAGTGACAATTCCAAGTGTGCTCTATGTGATGACATAAACGCCATATTGCTCCATTCTTTTGTTTTTTCAAAAACTACAAAATATATAATTTTTAGAGTTGTCTCTGACGGGGTTAATATTTACATTAGCGGCAATTTGTTCACATTATTGTGATAATTAAAACATATGTTTTAAATAATGTCAGATACATTTTCTCGAAAGCTCAAGTGTTTTCTATTAATATGAGCTCCAAATTCCGCAAATGCCCAAACGCCATTTTCTCAAAAATGGCTCCAAATTTTTTTCTTCCAACTTTTCCGACGGGTAGAGCTAATTGCACTGTTAAAAATGACATAAAATTTATTTTTCTGTATTCTTTTGTTTTTTTGAAAATTACACAAATGTTCTTTTTATATTTTTCATGGCGTCAATATGAACATTTTCAGCAATTTGCAACCACTATTGAATTTGTGAGTTAAAGTGCCTGAAATAATTTTAAATTAAGTTTTTCGGAAACTCAACAATTTTCCATGAAAACGAGCTTGAAATTTCGCATCTATATAGTTAAAAAAATAAGGTATTCTGCCATGGCTTGGTTTGGAACTTCTACTTAACCGATTATATTTATTTTTCCTTTAAATAAAAGAATGTGACCCCTAGATGTGTTATCAGTTATTGTTTGTGCTGATTCACCTGCATTCACAGTGTAAATTAATTAAATAAATAATTCTTTAATAGTACGCTTATCAGTAGTCTATTGTTTTCTTCCAAAGGCTGTGTTTCAATATCGATAGATATGAGTATATCGATAGGTGTACGTCCTCGCCGCTTGATGCGTGTATTGTTTACAATTCGTCTAGGTTGTGTTTCAGGAGCAATATTTGCATTTTGGTGGTGACTGTATTTGCATCAATTTGTTTTCGTGGTGTATTTTGTAGAGAAATTCGGACAATGGATTATATTCGATTTTACTGAAGTAGTGAAGTAATTTCGTTTACTGTTGGGTCTTATTCTATGAAATGTCTGTATTGTTCTGCTATGTACTTCCTGTGTGAGAAAAATTCTGCAAACCAGATTACTTTGTGTTGCTTAAATGGAAAAATAAGTTTACCTTCTACCAACATGTCAAAAGAAATGAAACAGTTCTTTATAGATGATGGGACATCAAAAAACTTCAAAAATAATATCCGTCATTTTACTTATAGTCTGCCTTCTATGTCATTCGGTGCTCATATCACATAGCCACCTGATCATGGGCCATATGTGTTCAATTGTGTAAGTGTTAATATAAAACAATTGATATTGTACTGCATAATATCTAATCATTCTGACCATAAAGTGAATATTTGCAGAGATGAAAAAAATCAATAAGAGAAGTTTGCTCTTTCTTTTTCCTGTATAAAAATTTGCTTTATGACCATTAGTCAAGGCCAAGTATTTTACTTTTATCTCATACATCACCGTCAAATTTTGACGGGTTCCCACTAGTTTATAGTAACGCTTAAACGCCACTTTCTCAAAAACGGCTCCAAATTTTTAATATAGTATAGTAAAGAAATTCCCTCCCCAGGCTTTTGACCCATAGTGAACCACTGTGTGGCGCTTCCACCCCGGCTCCCCCCACCCCCCGTCCACCCGCGAGGCCCGATGCAGACGTTCAACTTTTCATCATGGCGGAGGGCGGTGCGGCGTGCGAGCGTAGGCGGTGTGACTGCCGACTGTCTCTGGCAACATCGATCCGATCATTACAAAACCTCATTATGCCTTCCCCCGAACACCCACTCCGCCCCGCCCCGCCCCGCCCCCGCCCCCGCCATTGCCTCCTCCCCGCCCGTCGGCTGTAACGAGAACGGAGGGAAAGTTTTTCCCGTTTTTCCACCTAGACGTCGCGACGGCGGAGCAGGCCTTGTTATATGTACCGCACGTCTCTTTGCGTTGTTCGCTCTAAACACGCGTGTGCTTTGACTTATTTATTCGGTGGGCCCGCGGCAGGCGGTGAATGGTGGGTGGACGGGGAGGGGCGGGCGAGTTGACGGACGGGCGTGTTGGTAAGCAGGCAAGTGGTTGGAAAGGCGGGAGGTTGATTGGGTAATTGGATGGGCGGTTGGTTGGTTGTTTGGGCGGTTGGTTGGTTGGTTGGGTGGTTTGTTGGTTGTTTGGGCGGTTTAGAAGGTTATTGGGATGGCAGTTTGAGGACGTTTAGGTAGGTGAGTGGGCGATTGAGTGAATGAGTGACTAGGCGGGTGAGTGGGCGATTGAGTAGGGGGGCGGGCGGGCGGTTCGATGGGAGGTTGGGCCGGAGGTTGAGCTGGAGGTTGAGCCGGAGGTTGAGCCGGAGGTTGAGCCGGAGGTTGAGCCGGAGGTTGAGCCGGAGGTTGAGCCGGAGGTTGAGCCGGAGGTTGAGCCGGAGGTTGAGCCGGAGGTTGAGCCGCAGGTTGAGCCGCAGGTTGAGCCGCAGGTTGAGCCGCAGGTTGAGCCGCAGGTTGAGCCGCAGGTTGAGCCGCAGGTTGAGCGGCAGGTTGAGCCGCAGGTTGAGCCGCAGGTTGAGCCGCAGGTTGAGCCGGAGGTTGCATGGGCCGACGTGCGGGCGAGTGGGCGTTTGGGCGCGAGTTTGGGCAGGTGGTTGGGCGGACGATTGGGAGAAGGCGGTTGGTGGAAAGTTGAAAATTGGGTGAGTGAGCGGTTGGGCAGAAGGTTGAGCAGCTGGTTGTGCGGGCAGTTGGGCGTTTCGTGGACCATGCGGTTGACCGGGTGAGTGGGTGGTTGGGCGCGTGGTTGCGCAGGTGGTTGGCCGACCGAGTGAGCGGTTGTGCGAGTGTTTGAGCAGGTGGATGTTCAGGCGGGAGGGTGAATGGGCGGGCGGCTCGGTGGTGGGGTGGTTGGATAGCTGGGGAGGTGGGCGGTCGGACGGGAGGTTGGGCGGTTGGTTGGCCGTCCGATTACCCAGGCGAGTGGGTGGTTGGGTGAGCGAGTGGGGGGTTGTTTGGGCGAGCGAGTGGGCGGTTGCTTGGGCGGGCGGGGTTGGGCAGGCAGACGAATCTTGCGTTGAATTATCCAGCGGTGCAATTGCTGTGTGGAGGAAATCAATGTCTTGCGCAAGGACTGGCGGAGCGGGCAGAGGATTGGGCAGGGAGGGCAGTTGCAGACCACGTCAAGTAGTACACGCCGCACACTCACGCACGCGAGACAAGGGTCTATGATATCGGTGCTTCTTTTGAACGCCTGCTCTTAGGAATAAATGTCCCTTTGATGCATTCTCACGTTTCCACTTATCCTTTTCCTTCTCATTTTCTTGAGCTCAGGTGGAATTATAGTTATTCAAATTATCGTTCTCCTTGTTCTGACGAGAGTAAGTCGATTCCTTCATGACGCACGATCAGGAATAATAGACAAAATGTGTTGATGATTTGACATTGAAAATGTTTTTTTTTTATATTGGACCGAACATTTTCTTATCAAAACCGCTCGTTGTTACCTTTATTCATAATTGAACTTATGGGTTAGTGTATATATGAGTTCTAGTAGAGCAGATATGACAAGGTGGCGAGCAAGGTAACTAGCTAATTGGAGCTGGAGGGCAGTGGGTCCAGAGCAATTGGCGCGAGATTTAAAAGTAAGGGTTCTACAAAATCCGCCGGAGTGGCGGTACGTCATTGACCTGACTGAAACGGTCTTTTGGAGAAATTATTTGACAGTTATTGTCACCAATTTAGCTATATTAATTCGCATTTTCTCTTTAAGACAAAAGAAAAATCCATTAAAATGGAATAATACACCAGTCCGATTTCAAATTCTCAATTGAAAGTGAAATTTAAGGATTTGAATCAAAAGTATCTTTATTTTGTAATTCCATTGACTTAAGAGTGATAAGAAAGCATGTAATTTCTACGTTCAGGTTCGAAGAATTAACAGACAAATATTCTTGCCTTGTTAAGGTCTCCGTCCATAAGTGAGAATCGTTAACTTAAAAAGACTTGTTTATATATTTCACATCATTACTAAATACAATAAATAGCTGAATGATTTAATAACACGACACATAACGAAAACGAAAGAATTCGCCTTTCAAACATATT
>BLKR01010547.1:0-52929 GCA_011170035.1 Teleogryllus occipitalis | reverse complement strand
CGGAACGCCGTTCCGTCGCGTACCAACAGAAATCAATCCTTTTATATACAGGATATTCGGGGAAGAAATGTCGAATCTTCGAAAAATAGCTGTTAAGACAATTTTAAGCTTATTTTGTCTAATAAACTACACGGATATTCCAAATGGCTAAGCTGCAATAAACATTCAAAAGTTGGTTTGGATATATGTTTTCCAGGCAACTATTTGCGTTGTAGAAGCATATAAACACTTCATTAATATCTAAATTGTTTATGATTAACAAAATAAATGAATACATTTGATCAGAAAGAAAAATTAACCTAGAAATAAAAAGCACCCAATTTTCACAGTTCGACTGCTTTTTTATTTCTCGGTTAATTTTTTTCTGAACTAATATATTAATTTATATTGTTCATAATAAACATGTTACATGTTTCTGGTCTGTTTACATGATTCTAGAATGCAAAGTTTTGCGTAGAAATCATATTTTCAAACCAAAATTTGCGTGTTTATTGCAACTCAGCCATTCAAAATATCTATGTAGTTTATTAGACAAAGTATGATTAAAATTGTTTAAACAGCTTTTTTCAAACTTTCGACGTTTCGTTCCCCGATACTTAGTATATCCATGCTTCTTTAAAACCAAAAACAATAATTTGCGTACTGAAAACTAATTAATTAAACCCATGGCAGTATAATTGTTAACATAAGTACTGTCACACATCTTTCGCAGGATAAGGAGTAAAATTTAAAGAAAATTATAGTTCACATGAATTTTGACAAATTGCGTCTTACTTTCTATGATATTCAAATGGTAACATTATATTACAATATTCAATTGGTTAACAATTTCGGCTAAAGAGTCTTGTTTGATAATTCTCCAATTTCGTATTGTAATATGATATCTTATGATACTCATGTCGTAAATAACTATTTGACAACTATTATGTTTAGTGTATGTGTCTAGCAGGTTTTGCATTATTCTGAGCAACTGGATCACACGAATCACGTTTACTACGTTATTCACACAGGAGCACATGAATCTCAAAAAAGTATTTAATAATATAATCCTTGCTGATGAATCAACGTTTTATTGATGATTTTAATTTTGAAAATTTTCATTAGTTTGGATGTTTAAATATAGGTATCACATGTAAATACATGTCTGTTAAACACGATAGCATTATATGAAGCAAGAAACATTGTTTTTCGTTTGATCATTCAACTTCATCAATCACTCAAAATTACTTTAATTTTCTCTGCTTATCAGTTTTTAATCTCAGATCTTCGATGAAGACATGAATCAAATAACATCGTAGATATTTGAGTGTTTTAAAAATAATAACGTGAATAAATGCTTATATTTATTGAATTGGTTTTATAATAACCTGTAAAAACATGGGTTTTCTGTTGGTGTTGGGGATGTTGAAAACATTCAAATAGTAAAGGCAATGTTAAGCTGTTGACCTTTAACATTGTTTATTTGATATTTTTCTTAGGGATAGTTTATAATGGTTAAACGTTTTCAAAGAGTGCACATTAGATACCTCGAATGGCCCGTTTCCGTTTAATAAACCGCTACGTTCTCGCTGTACAGATGGTCGTGCAAAATTCAAGGTTTTGATAGATTCGTAGAATGGCGGCCAACAAACCACCTTCGAACTCTGACGATACTGAAATGTAGTCTGTGTTGGGAAGGTCATATCACTTGACCACCAAGTTCGTTCTATGTATTTTCACTGGGAAATGCTAGTGCATTGATATTTACTAAACTGTAAACAAACGCTAAATCTCTTTGAATTGTTATAACATCTGTTTTGCTTTCTTTTAGTAATATCAACTCGTTTTACCAAATACGTGAGTTTGTTATATTTTCACACTCTACAAGTATTTAATTTTACAAGTATTTATTTTCAAGCATTTAGGAATTCATGAAATTTCAGTGAAACGTTCGTCAATCTAAAAACCTTTTAAATGTATATTAAATATATTAATATTGTTTAAAAATATGTATTAACAATGCGTAGATTTAGCACATAAAGCTCTGATTTGAATATTATACAGTGAAATCATCAAATTAACAGTTTTAGAAAGGAATGATAAATTGAATTGAAAGTATTAACTTAAAGTTTATATACGTTTATTTAGAAATTTCTATACTTGTGTAAATATTGTGATGTGTGATTCTACTCATGTGATCTTTCAAAACACAAATTGAATATTTCTGTATTTGAAAACCTTAACACTACCTTCATCCAATCCAGTGCAGTTTATAGCAAACAGCTAAGCAATATGTTTCCCTATTTTTTAATGGTAATGGATAAACAAGAGGAACAAATAGTTTCTGACTCTCGGTGTTAACAGGGGACTTAAAAAAATTAATAATACAGTTATTCGGTTGCTCAACACCCCTTTGATAGAAAAACAGAAACAATTGTTTGGGCGTAAAGCACCTTCAAAAATATTTTTTATAATCAATTTCTTTCCTATTTGATAAATATATCGGCTTGCAAATTGCAGGACTTAAAAGAGAATATAAAAACCAAATAAAAGTCATGCTCATACTCGCCGTAAAAATACGAATTTATCATAATTAAATTGGCCACAGAATTTGTTTACAAGCAAGTGCATTTTAAGCGTATGTGGCAGGCAAAAGCGCGGCATTGGAGAACTGTTTTTTCAGTAGGCCCATCCCACGCTATTCTGCTAGCGCGAATGAATTAAGCGCAAACAAATGGGGTCTACTAAGATGTTAATTTTTTATAAACAATTACATATATCTCGAGAACGAGATATAATAGCACCGAACGGATTCCGGAATTTTGCATCACATTTAAACGCCATTCAGATTAGACAATAAAAAAATTTGCAACAATTGCAAATTTATAAACAATTTCCAAATTTTGCAAATCTAAAGTGGGGAGAGTCTCCCGATGTCCCAGAACCAAAACAGCGAATTAACAATTTTGCAACAATTTATAATTTTATAAACAAATTCGAAATATGCGTTAGAACGGCCGGGAAGGCTCCGCAAATTGTGCCTGAAATGAATATCTCAAAATAGCATTTTGTCAGGAGTTACAAATCGATTACTAAAAGTTAGAATAATTGTTGCTAAAATGATAAATATTTACTGGTCTACAGACAATCATTCTGGACGGAAAACCCCGCTTAGAAATATTTTTTTCGTCGTGGCGTACGCGCAGGCAAACTACCTCCTTCGGCAGGGAAATATGACGATATTTCCGTCTCGTACGTAAACGAACTAGCCCCCTCCCCCTGAGACAGCGTTCTTTCTGCCCCTTGGGATGTTGCACCAATCACAGACAACTGTGGTTCTACCTGCTAGCGATTGGTCAACGCGTCCCTCCCCCTGCCCTCCCCCAGGCCGAGGGGTGTCCAAGTTTGTCGGCGCGGTGTGGAAGATAGAATTTTGAACGACATTTTTTCTGAGGGAGAGGGTACATTCGTGTAGGGAAAAAAGTGCGATGAACAAGATAGAAATCACGGTCGTTGTTTAATGGCTCCCAAAACGCAGTCGAATAGAAAATAGCAGCAATGCGGTCTCAATCTATCCAGAGAACTGCAGAAAATACAAAAACACAATACCAAAATCGAAACTTTATTTTATTCCTTTTTTTCCCTATTATTCCTGTCAACAAAAGCCCAGCCAATTTCTTAACACGTGTGAATACAATGTAATTGACGAGCCATTTGATTTTATGTAGCGATGGTCAACCGGTACATTTTGCACTGGACGCGTTGCTGTCATATATTAATCGGTGTAAATGTAGTGTAATTTAAATGCATTTTTTTCTCTTTTTGATGGAAGAAATAAGTCAGAAAAGATACCAAATAAAATTGCTATAATTTCGTAACAGTTTATACTATTCTGACATGTAACTATTTCGCACCTCGAAATTATTTTTCCAATACAACTAGACAATTTCATTAAAATTTCAAAGTTTTATCGCAAGAGGTACGTTTAATGTCCGATGAAATAACATTCGTATGAAACTCATTCGACTTATAGTTTTCGTACTCGTAATTGGGAAAGAACAGCCGAGTTGCGAAAAACTCAACGCACGGTGTCAACGAGAATGAAGTCAGTTCATGGAAAATTTGTCTCACGATTCCTAGGAGCGTCACAAAACGTCAGAAGTATGTCCCACAGAACGACAAAAAACCTTGGGAGGATTTTGCTTCCGGTGCTTGTGGCCGCCTTGTTAATGTCAATTACAAACGATTTTGCGGCCCGAGAAACATTTCCAGTGCTTGTAATTTTTGAAACGTCGTAACCACGTCTTATGTGGTGTTCGTAAAAACGAAAAGTGTCGTGTTCTCATGTTGCTGTGGCACGTGTAACTTACAGGCGTATAGGTGCATTCGCGAAAATCATGCCCATGACTAATACCAAGGCGATATCAACATTGTTTTATATTCATACAGAGTCATACAAAATATCCAGTGTAACGCTGTCACTTTATGACAGTGATTATTTCAAAAAGTATTTAAAAATGTATTCACATTCTGAAATCATTTTTTCAAACTCCCATTGCATAATTCTCCTATTAGATTGCTGCAGTTCGTTGCTTAATGATAGTTTTTATACAGCTTCATTATAGTACATGTGTTTGGCCAATCACAGAAGTTTACAGCTGAGAAGTAATCAATAATTGGTCATCGTGATATTGAATGTTTCTTTGGATTGTGTTTATTACTAGGCCGAGACAATCCGGATGAAGTGGGACGGTAAACAGCACATGCCCACTACTGTTTCCAAAACTATTCAGCATATTGACCCTTCTATGGAGACTATCAATTATTAAGCTGATAATAAAATAAACATTATTTCTTGACTCACGTTCTGTTCTTTTGAAATCGGATTGTGTTTACGCTTCACCAGTGCCACCTGGAACACGTAGGAGACTGTCTGGTACGTGGGATTTGCTGAATATTGCATGCCACTTGCCACATAACCAATATTAAAGGTTAACTAATAATAGAAATCAGTAGTCGTAGAAAAAGTACTGAATGAAAACTCGAAACTCGTATAAAGTTTACGATATTCGCTCTTTGTAATATCACTTCACACCATCTAAAAAGTATTCCACAGCTTTAATATTTGAATGAGAAATACCTTTTTTCAAGAAATTTATTATTAGTTTTTCAGATTAGTATATTAAAGGTACATTATGATCCAAGTCATCTGAAATTATGCATATGCTTTTTGAGTCAAGTCTCCTATTTTTCATGTAATACACCACAGCAGCATTAAGTGTGCAGCTCCCTGTGTTCCAGTGATACCCTTGGGCCTCATCTTGCATTACAAAACGTTGTTTTCACTAACACAGTAACATACTTAAGACAGTATTACAGCTAATATATCACTCAAGCTATCTTTCAACATTTTTAAATAAGACGACTGAGATTAGTAAATGAGGAATAAGTTTTTCTAACTTTGGAGTTAGTAAATCACAAAATTCTGAGAAGCTGCATACTTCAGTGACCATATTTATTCTGTCCGTTGCAACCCCCTGCTTTTACTGCACTGGTTCATCGGAATTAAAGTCGCCTACAAATTTTTGTTGAATATGTTCGTTGAGACAAAGATTGCTTGGACAAATTTCACGTAGTCGAAGCAAACAAGCTCTGCTCTTGAGACACAAGTTACTAATTTAATCAGAACCTGGTATGTTTCATTTATAGTGATGTTTTGTAAAAGCAACTGAACATTTTGGTGGATTGTGCAAACACAATCAGAGAGCATCTGTACCTGATGATTCTGCAAGTACACATTCTTTAGGTTTACGGACAGCAAATTTTGAGAAACCGATCTTGTTTTGAGGAAATGTCTTGAATGAAGAATACAACTCAGAGAGATTGTTTAAAACCAGTCTTCTGTTTATAAACATTTTCACTAATGCTTATTTTGTTCTTCTTCTCCGGCATTATTCTTGAATTTTCATAATCCAAGTTAAAATCAATCACTTTCTTTGTTGTTTCTTCTGACATCTCTTCCCTTTTCGGTGTTCAGGAAATGTTAAAATGCCATTCTTACTCACTAGGGCACGTGTCTCACGAATCATGTTTTCTGAAACTTCATACGTTTTACTCATTTTTTCTCTAGGTCAGGATGTTGCGACCAGTGTAAGCAATTGAACTTTTTTGGCAGAAGTTACCATATTTAATTTTCTCTTTAATTTACTTTCTAATAACTCATCAAAATGTTTACCTTTATGTTCTGTTTGGTTATGCCATCTTTATTTTGTTTTCAAAACTAGTCCTATAAACTTTAGCAATTTTGGTTTGAAGGGTTCCAGCTGCTGACTGAAATTTTCGCGTTGCCACAACCCATCGACTGTGCCTGGGAATGGAATGTAACTTTGATATGCCTAAATGAACTAAACTGGTATTAAGTTTGTCTGGTGATTCTAGAGTCAAATACTACTAGATATTTTTATTTTTTGTTGTGTAGTTATGGACACAACCATAGTTGATAATAATGTGTTGAAATGTAGTTTCTTGGAGAGTAAAACTTACACGGATGGTAAACCACTCTCTGACTGTAGGACCCCTAACTGTTTCTAACTGGCATGCTGGCTTGTAAACAAATTCAAATCAAATGACAATACTACCAACTGCTTTAATTTAACAACTGCTTAATAGCAATTGTCATAAAACATATAAAATTATCAAATATAAAACACAATGCCCGAGTGACATTTTCATGCAATATATAAAACTCCATGACAGAGTGACATTTTCATTTTTTTCTGGATGAATTGACGTGGAATGACCCTGGTGTAAGTTACAGTATTTCGAAAGCTCTGCCCATACTTATCGGTCACATGCTCTCGACAGCGACACAATATTTTGACGCCTTATCGGTTTAAGTGGTTATATCGCTAATTGGGAACCTTTTTGCGTAGACGTTCAAGGGCCTTGCGTCTTCTCGAATTATTGATGAGCACACAACGGAAACTGTCGATAATGCCGTCGTGCCGGTGCGATCGTTTCGAGGAGGGTTGTCCGAAAAGAACGGTCGATTCAAAAAGGCAAATTCATGAGTCGTGTAATTTGTATAATTAAATCTCCTTATTTTTCTTGGACGTTTTGATTCTTAAATCGAGGAATAAACGAATTAATAACTTAGAACATTCAATTGAGTATTTTTAACTCTCGAGAAACTGAGTTAAGATACCAATTAAATATATAATTTTAATAAATAAATCAATAACAATTTTTAATAGTAGCTATTAACTAATGAAAATTTCATAGTTTTAGTGTACACTTCGTCGTCGTTTCGCCTTCTCACATTCACGAATCATGAGATATTGATAGTGTACAATCAACATAACGATTAACGTAAATATTCTGTTTAAGCCATTCTAAGCCGCCAATATTACAGATCAATGCTCTTACGGCCAGCAAGATTACCAGTTCGACACCGAGTGAACGTTACGTAAAAATGCAGCTTTTGAGGAACCAAAACCCGCTAACATCCAGTTCACATGGCTCTTACAGCGCGACGACCTCATGCGAAATACGGCCTGGTCGCGCGGGGCCCTTCAGTCTGCAGTTCTCGAGTGGGAGTTTCCGGCGGGCAGTGAGGGGAGCGGCGGCGCGGCGGCTGTCTCAGCGGCCACCACGGGCCACGCGAATGCGTAGAGGGCGGAGTCGACGATGGGCAGTGTCCGTAACCTCTGCAGAAGTGCCTAATTTCCGCGGTTGTGTGCGAGATCGGAGATCCACTTCCCCGCCAACATGGTCTGGTCGGAGGGAACTCTTCCTTTCGGCGCGGGGCAGTTGAAGGTCCCGCCGGGCGCTGCCTTGGAAACGCTTCACGGCCTCATGAGCGAGATCACCGAGCAAATTTAGAACATCGACTGGCGGCTAGGTACTTTGAATCGGCGACTTCTTTCGGTGGTAAGACATTAATGCGCCATGTTGACAGACTACAGAATCGTTATTTTTGGTAAGAATATATGAAGTCGCTGAATGTTACTTGCACTATTACTTGTCCGGCACTTTCGGGACACAATCACTAGGGGAATAAATAAAATAAAAAAATAAATAAATCATACTTTCAGGTTGAAAGTAGGTGATTTCGAAGGAAACTATCACGCTTATTTCGAAAATCATTATAAAAAGTTTCTATCATGTAATGTTCAAAAGATATGAACATATTTAGTTTTTGAAATAAAATCCTAAACTAATTTCCGCATTGTCCCTTCGGTTATATTACTACAAAATTTTATGAGCATGCTTCATATAAGGTAAGAAAAATTAAAATGGAATGCGCATATTCATGCAATAACTTGCAGACATTAAAATGTCTAGTTGGAATTCTCCAAATCTGTAGAGCGAATGAGAATGATTTGAGTTTTTCATACAACCACAACCTAAGGTTCGTTGTATAGGTGACAACACTGGTGAGCAGCCCATTGTTTGTCCTGATCACACACGACAGAAAAGCATAAGGAATACGCAAGTTTCGTAATTTCATGTATTATTTCCTTTGAAATTCGGGGGTAAATCTTCCTCAAACGTAACAGAAGTTATCGGGTTGATTCGCTCACTTTTGATGTGAAATGACGATTTGCATTATTTGGATCCGATTCAGTTCAACAGATCATGAGGCGAAACTCACTTTATGAAAACAAAACTGTAATGTATTAATGTATACGAGACACACGCAAACCACACACGATCTTCACGCGCACTGTGGGTACGTTTCCGCATGACACTGACTCAGAATCTGTCACCCCAACAGATGGGTACTTGTATACTTCCGATAAGGTAAGTGACTAAAGTAATTCCTTTCAGTGACTGATGCACAATAGGAAATATAAGGGTACACGTGCCTTCTTTTCAAAACGTCCACGAAGACCTACTCGTAATTATGCGCGACTACCAGACGCGAGAATAAAGACGGCGATCTTCGAATACAGGTTAAAAACAAACAAACACGAAAGCTAATTTTTGTTGATATCTCATGAAAGTGGCATAGAAGAACTGCACAAATGCTTAATTTTTAAATAGATTTAATGCGCATTGATTCTACATATCTTACACATTCAATTTAAATGTATTTACATTAATAGCAAAATACGGTATACAGAAACGGTATATTTAAAAACCGTGGCGTGATATGACGTTTTTATTGTGATATTCGTAATCTACGTTTAAAATCGAGTATGTTACGCATTCTACCTTCCTGGAGATAAACTTGTTCCCTAGTGTAGACATTTTGTAGACATTTGTAGACATTTTGTCGTTTGAAGCGAGACATGTCAAACAGTTTTGCAACAGATAAGCTACCATTTTCGTGAATAAGTTTGAATGTGATATTGTGTTTTCTGACAAAAATAATTGTTTTGGAGTTGTTAGAGCACAACAATCCTTATCAATGAATTCGCGGATGTAGATGGTCGCAAGGACGTTACGTTTCAACTTTACTTAAACTTACACGCGATTGCGTTTCGAAACAGATACTGCAACTGTCAATTACAGTCGTTCCTCGATCTAGTAAAAAAATATCAAGAGCCGACCCGCTCATCACCGCGTTGCTCTAGTGAATGAATGTTCTAAAAACTCGGAAGCATCCGAATTTTATGTCTTTTTCTGTCTCCCAAAACAATGCTTATTTCGCCTCTGCTCTGTCATTTCAACCTAACGAAAATGAACATGCCCGTTGTTTATTTGTCACATAGCGACCCCCTCGCGATAGTCTATTGCCTCCCTATTTTCTATGTCAAATAAAATGACATTTCCATAATAAAAATGGTTCGTCATTTTGGTATATCACAACTACCCTCTTCCTAAGCGTCATCTTATTTGCTTCAGCCAAAAATAAAAGACCCATCATAACCCTTTTAATTACACTCCCAGTTTGTCTTCGTACCCTATTGCACTGGTACACATTACACAATAATCACTTATTCACTACACTGTTCTTCTTTCTTCCAGCCTTATAACTATTTACATCACTCTTGATTGCCAAATCTTTACATATATCTATTTCATTTGATCATTTGACCTATTTCTACCTGCAACATTTCTTTCTTATATCCTCTCCTAGTCACATGGTATTATGTCTTTCTTTATCACATATTATTATTTACATACATCCTTTTACAACACTAACAACAACAACAACAACAATAATAATAATAATAATAATCTTGCACAATATTTACAGTATTTACAATCTGATTTTCTAAGTCTTGGGTTAACTAATCATACGTATCGTCCCTTTTTTCCCGCTCGATGTTGCGATAATTGTAAGTGCCGATTTGGCTTCCACCCTCATCTTTTAATATAACTGCATTTCTACTTAAAACTTTGTCAATTTTATAAGGCCCTTTGTGGAGGGGAAAAATTTATGAAACAGCTTTTTGTCGACTGACGGCACTTGAGGTACCCTGATCAATACTTCATCCTCCACATTATATTCACCCTTGAAATGTTGCTTCTGTTTTTCCTCCCTCTTCGCGGCTGCTTTCTTTAAATTATCATAAATTATCCGTATGTCATTGCCGGATTCTGGAATTCCACTAATTTCAGGGGGTATTTTAATTCCACCGAACGAGTTTTTCCCTTCAACATTACCCGCATGAATTTCCGTCGGTGTTCTTCGTATACTCCCATGGGGAATGTGATTCAATCCAAAGGCCATCCTTTGAAAGTTAAAAGTATTGCCTTCGAATGCAAAACTAACGAATTTCCGCGATTCTGGATGCTACCCGATTTGCTAATATGATGCAGTGAAATCTAATCCGGTGAATATTCTGGCTCCCTTTATCTTCCGCACCATCGGCCACTTCGGCGGTTTCTCTTGACGACCAATGGTTTTACTGTTAAGTTTCCTCGCATCCACACAAAACCTAATGGCGTTGTTCTTCTTCCGGACTACTACTATCGGGCTAATATACGGAGTCATGGATTTCTTAATAATTCCGTCATCGAGCATCGTGTTTATTTGCCTAACTTCTGCTTTAAATACTTTGGGAATTGGGTATTGCTTAGAATTAAAAGGCTCGTCATCGGTCAATTCTATCTGAAACTGGTACCCTTTTACTGGATCTTTCGAACTTCCAAATACTTCTCGATATTCGGAAATTAATTCTTCCATTGCACGGCTGCTATCTACTCCGTTCTCGTCGAGCGCACCCTCTGCTGCCACGTGAAAATGGTTCTTAGTTTCTTCGACCTGTTCCACAATGTCACAAATATACATGATTTCATCTTCTTGTTCTCTGATCCCTAAACAATGCTGTTGCCCTTTGTCTCCTCGTAACAATATTCGCCTGTTACTTACATCGACTTTCGCGTCACACATCTTTAGGCCATCAATACCCAGAATGATTGGACGAAACAAATCTTTCACAAAAATTGCCGGAAACTGTATCGTCACCCCTTGAACCTCTAATTCCACCCAAATTTGCCGACTTCTCGTTTCGATAAGTCTGCCATTAGCTAGACGAATATCGAGCTTTCTGGTGGGTAATTCCTCAATTTCATCCCCGTTTTTCTTTACTCGGTCATATAATTCTTGCGATACTGTACAGATGTTCGCCCCTGTATCAATTAATACATCTACTGCTATATTTTTATAAATACCCTTTAAAATTAAACACGTGCTTTGCTCCGTCCGCTTATTCTCGTCTTCCCTTAATAAATCTTCCTCCGACACTTCGATGCTTTCCACAGCAGGAATTTCCATTACTTCGCCTACGTCTTCGTTCGAAATATCCCGCCTATCTATTCCAAACTTCCTCAGTTTTCCTGTTCTATTACATTAATTTCAACATGATCATGTCTTTTATCTTCTTTAAATTTCTTTGGAAAATTACCTCCTATTCTCTTATTTTCCGGTTTCATATTATTATTCCTTTCATCCTTCCCTTCTGAGCAATAATTCCTCTGATTTCCATTTTCCCACTCCGTTTGTGTTGACTTTCACGTTGTTAAATCCACTGTTATCTAATCTATTCTCCCCGCCTAATGTTTGGTCAAATCGACTCAATCTTTCGATCAAATCTTCAGAATTTTCCAGCATCGAATTCCATTGTTGGTTCCCGACGCTTTTAAGAAGTAACTTTTGGATTTTTTAAAGAATCCAGTTGTCCCCGCTGCACTTGACCCGTTTGTTTATTATAAGATTCCATTTTTAAATAAATATTATTTAAATATTTTATTTAATATATATTAGCTTTCTTTCAACTTAACAAACTAGAATTTATTATGATACTCAAAAATGAATCATTCTTTGGTCATGACCAGTTTTCTCTGTATTACAATAGTTATAAACCTAGTTATTCATTCGTGGGTCTTCGTGCGCTCTCCACTTCTTCGTTCGATGGCGCCCCGTAGAACCTTCTCCGTTGACGCAGCAAGTCCTCGCCTAATGTCCGTGATTTGGTTCCAAATTCTCCCGGCGATACTATTATAATCCGTGACTTCCCTCACTTGCGTCTCGGGTGGACGCCTAGACACGAATTTTACTTCCTACAACAACGCTCTATCCTAATATAAAAAACGATAGTTAATTTAAACAACTGTCAATTACAATCTTTCCTCGATCTAGTAAAATATATCAAGAGCCGACCCTCTCATCACCGCGTTGCTCTAGCGAATGTATGTTCCTCTAAAAACTTGGAAGCATCCGAATTTTTTATCTTTTCTTTTGTCTCCCAAAACAATGCTTATTCCGCCTCTGCTCTGTCACTTCAACCACACGAAAATGAACCTTAACGCCGGTTGTTTATTTATCACATAGCAACCCCCTCGCAATCGTCTATTGCCATCCCTACATCCTATGTCAAATAAAATGACATTTCCATAATAAAAATGGTTCGTCATTTTGGTATATCACAGTAAGAAGTTTTAAGTCACTTCTACAGATGGCAGTTCCTTACCTATTGTTAAAATGGCGACTGTAGACGACATGCGTTGCAAACAGCGTGCTGTGATTAGGTTCCTCTTGCAGAGACGGAAACTGTTATGAACATCCACAAACGCTTGTGTGCAGTGTATGGCACCTCTGCTGTCGACAGGAGTACCCTGGGACATTTGGCTAAACTAATTAGAGTCATGATTTGCCGCGCTCCACCACAGCAAGACCCACCCCACCATCCCACCACAGCGAGACCTGGCATGCTCATCACAGACTTTCAGGTCATTGATGGTGTCAGTCATGCTGATGTTATGCCCAAAGGCAGTACTATCAATTCAAATACTTACGTAAACACTCGGAATACCATAAAAAAGCATTTCGATTGCAGAAGAATTCTGCATAATGCTTACTTTTGCACGATAACGCATGCCTACACACAAGTGTTGCAAAAAGAGAAGCACTGACAAAAATAGGTTGGACTGTGCCTCCCCCATCCACCATACAGTCCGGATTTAGCCCCCTCTGATATCCATCTCTTTGGTCCACTAAAAAACACTATCACGTAAGAAAATTTGAAGATGACGCCAGTGTGATCCGCGAAGTGAAGTAGTGGTGCTACGTCGTCAGGAAAAGACTTGGTACCGGCAAGGCATTCTACCCCATGTTTCACGCTGGAGCAAGGTTGAACAAGTCGAAGGAAATTATGTCGAAAAATAGAGCAAGTAGAATAATCGAGTATTAATAGTGTGTGCAAATTTCAGTTTCTACCAATAAATATTTCTGAAGTAAAAACATTGGGCATTGCTATCTGACCGACCCTCCAATGTCCTCTCAAACAAGACCACACCTCATTCTTGGACGCACAGCCGAGCTACGTGACTTTGAACGTGGCACGACTGCAATGATAGAAGCGATAATTTAATAAGTATTCGTTACAAGCGGTATTATAAAACGTTTCTCCTACTTGGACTGATTTTAAGGGCATTTCACGACAAAAAGTTCCTAAAGTGACTTCTAATTTACCTTATTTTTGACATTACCACTTGTGACACGCACGGACTTGCGAATGTCTTTTTCTCATTAGGAATTATCACTTATTATAGGCTTACGTTATAATAACGATCACTTTACGAACAAGCAATAGTACCGAGGGGGTCCTCGACAATTTCTCTCTTTCTTTTTTTCTTTTCCGCGGGAAAACGTTTAAAAAGGGTGAAGATACCATCCAAAAGTTGGGCCATGAAGATATGATAAATTAATATACGCAAAACTCCTTAAAATGAAAAGAATATACGATTGTACAGATGTGACGGATTCAGGAGACAGCTCGTTGAAATTACAACTTTCACAGCATTCAAAAATATTTCATTCTAATGAAAACGGTAACTTCGAGTAGAGAACGTTGCTTGTGGGAAATTGTGGGTCATGGTTGTCTGGTCACTACTAGGACATTCAAATCAATTTCTTACTGCAAACACATCAAGAAAAAAGCTAGTGAGGGTTGTGGGCACGTGCGTGCGGCAGCTACAATTTCATTACATTAGTTATTCAAGTCCTTCTCAGTATATTACTTTTATATAACTGTAGATCTATAAACTAACGATCCAATTTGAAATATAGGAATTGTGACAATTTCGGACAATCAGACGACATTAAGATACAAAATCTTGAAAAGTGCACGATTAGCAGATTCCATTTCTTAAAGCACATTCATGCAAAGCCCAGCCTAGGACAGTGCTCAATGGCGGCACAAATTTTGATTCCATGTTTTCTAAGTACAGCAGTTAACATGGCACAAATAAAATAAACACTACCACTTCATTTACGTAAACAAATAAACCAGAGATGCTACAGAATGGCACAGACTTTTTCGCAGTCAAGTTTTCTAATTTCCTTGGTGTGGACTGGTACTTTACAGTCTTGTCCCTCCTCCTTGCCTGCTACCATTTATTACGGCCCACAAAAACTTTTTTAAAAAAATTTTTCGCAGCTTTTCGGTTTCCAAATACTAGAACAAATTATATTTTAAGAATATTAAAGAAGGCTGTAACGTCGTCCTAAATAGCAATTTTCATTAAAAAATTTGAAGCCGATTTTAAGAAAATGGCGATTAAGCATCACTGTAAATGCGAAATTTTAAGCTCTTTTTCACAGGAATCTACTGAGTTTTCGAAAAACTTCATTTGAAGTACTTGTACCAACAATGCAATAATGTATAAAAATCGATGGAAATGTGCATATTAATGGCGTGAGAAATATTTCAAAAAAATTACATTTGTATAATTTTTGAAAAAACAACAAAAGAATAAAACAAAATGAACTTTACGTCATATTAAACCGCGCAATTAGCACTACCCATTCGAAAAATTTGAAGAAAAAATTTGGAGCCATTTTTGAGAAAATGGCGTTTGAGCGTTCTTGAAAAACAGAAATTTAGAGCTTATTTTTACAGAAACTGTTGAGTTTTCGAGAAACTTTATTTGACACTATTTAAAGCACATGTATTCATAAATCTAATCAAGTGAAGAAACTGTTTCTAGTGAAAATATTTCCGACGTGAGAGAAGTAAAAAAATTACATTCTTGTAATTTTTGAAAAAACAAAAGAATATGGTGTTAATGCCAACGGGCAGGGTGCATTTGATTCTATTCCTATCAAAAATTTAAAGAAATAATTCGGAGCCGTTTATGAGAAAAATCTTGTTTTTGTTATTTTTTAAAATTGCAAATAGTGCATGCACTATTGCACGAAAACGACTAAATTTTCATAAAAATCTACATGACCTTAATACTTGATATGGTAGGTTTCCACCTCCAGAGTCATGATCTGGGCTGTCCGGGTGACGCCGCGTCGAAGGCTGGGGTGCCACCCAGCCGTCGACGGTACCCCAGCCTTAGCCCCCCAGCGACGCCGGGGCGGATAAATCCAGATGCTAAATTTAGAAAAAAATCCTCTTAACACGTGGTGAAGCCAGAATCCATGTTTTGTGGGTCCTTGATACCGAAAAACCGATTGACGGCGAAACATCAGCCCGTCCATCTGTGAACAATGCTACCGGTTAAACCGATTATCTCCAAAAATTGGTAAACCTCAATCGATCTGGCAGATGTTTGCTCCTTTGCTGATGCTTTGGTCCTTTGAATTTGAAACCGAGATTTTAATTTTGAGGGGTACTTTGCATGAAGCATTTTCAATTTTTTTTAAAAATTCAAACGTTTTTGATTAATCTTTGTTATTGGATAGTGTGAAGGACGTTTAAGGTAGCTGCCTTCCTGAGAAAAAAAGTTCTACAATTTTGGGTCTGTTTTGTTTTCCTTTGTACATTTGATTTCTTTATGCTTTTAGAGATCTTTTTTTAAAATTTCAATTTGTTTAAAAATAATTGGCAAAAAATGCAGGTTTTTACTTCAAACATCGTAGCTCTTCAACAAATTGACATATTTTGATAATTCTTTTTTAAAATTAATCACAATTGAATATTCTAGTGAATCTAGAATGGTAAAAATACTATTGAAATTAAAGTCAGGACTTGGTTATTTGAGGAAAAAATTGTTTAAAAATTTCTTCTGGACATTTCTGTTCATAAACCTGAAAATTTTCGTGGGAGATTAAACTTTTCTAGTTCATTCACTAGAGCAAATCATGGGTTGCAGGCTGCAAAAAGAATTATATTATCTTTAATAGTTTTTGTTTCAGGGTTCATTGCATAAATGTGCTGAAAATTCTCATTTCGGGAATTTCGAAAATTCGCAATTCACATTTCATCTGAAGTTCACCAAGGGCTTGACAGTTGACACTCGCTTCGAAAGAAATTATTTTCTCAAAAACTAAGAATCGTGGCAAGATATGGATTTAAGCATTTAAAAGAGAATAAAACGCATACGACCCAATAAAAATTGAAAAACACGAAATTTCATGATTTATCATCTAGGGCAGATCCAGCCGATCATTTTGGGGATGCCTTCGTAGATTTTTGTTAAATAATAAACAAATTTATTATAAAGATTATTTTTTATGTACGGTAGATATGATAATATATAATATTATTGTTTAAATAATCACTTAATTCGAACATAAAATATAATTTTAAATCCATTTTGCCAAATAAAGGAAGATAAAACGATTGATTGATTGATTTTTTCGTGTTTCCGGGTGCGTCAACTGCTTTGGTCATTAGTCCTGTTAGTGTAGAGCATTTTTTTCTCGGGAGATAGCGGTGATCTTCCCCCTTGGATGGCGAGATCCGACGCCGACCTATCGTCGGCTAGAGGGGTTTCCTCCTAACCAGGACTCTCCCACCAGCGGGGCACCGCCCCACCCAAGCTCTAAGCTCCCAACCGGCCTCCCGGAATATGTAGTAGCGTAGTGCATGTTAGTGTAAGTGTGTGTGTAAGGGGAGATGATAGGACAAGGAAGAGGAAGGACAGATCGCGCGCGGTCCGTGGCCCGTTTGGTAGGGTACTGATCCGACATTTGCCTGGTGTTGATCGGAGAAACCACGGAAAACTACCAATCAGAGTAGCCGGCAGCTAGAATTCTTCAGAAAGCGACTGCATTCGACCTAGCTGAAAAGCTAGTGTCGGGAATTCTGCCGCCGTCAGAACTCGAACCTACGACCTTCCGGTTAGAGGCGCTGCAGTGACATCAGTTGATGCACTGAGCTACCACTCCCAGACCCACTGACCTACCGCTTTCCGAAAATTCTAGTAAAAGTCTTTTGGGGGAGGGACATGCCCCCCCCCGTGGATTCGCCGGTGTCTTGGGTAGACACAGCTACAGTAAGAGAATAGCGCAGGTCTCATGTTCGTTGAAAACGCTTCTTTTTCGAAAATAGAAAAAATTCCAAATTTTTTCGGCGTCTTGCTACAACTACAAATATTAAGATAATTATTTTTTTCATAATGAAATGTGTTCATGAAAAACAGATCTTCAAACAAGGTCACGCTGAATTTTTCGAAAATATGAGTATTTTTGGATAATTTGGCAACAAATAGTTGCCCCCGTTCCAATTCACTGCGCTTCTTGAACGTAACATGAATGGTGTTGCTACGCAGTTGGATGCTACGTAAGTTAGAATTTGTATATCATTTCATATTTCTTTGTTTATTTCTTACATTCGAGCTGTCGTAATAAGTTTTAAAATAAATCTTTTAGAAATTATTTAAAACCTATTTTAAATTGCGTCCTTTAATTGTGTTAAATGCGAAAACAAATAATAAAAACAAATAAAAAATTTGTTTGGCTTAATAAGATATGGGAATGAAGCGCCGAGTATTTTTTACGAATATAAAAATATACTTAATTATTTTATTTTTCTATTCATTTTCTTGCTAGCGGTATCATCAATGCTAATTGGCAAAATGTGTATCCCATACGAATTAGCGGTCATTGTTGCTTGTAACCCATTGTAACGCCGCACTGATAACAGAAGGCGATAATAACGGTTGCCTTTCGTTCGTGTTAATATACTTTTATATATTTGGAGATTATTACAATACTATAGTGTTGAATAATTACTATTATATATTGGTTAATCTATTTGTATTTGCCAACACTATCTGTATCGTAATATTTATTAACTTTTAATTATTTTACTTTCATTACTTACTTACTTACTCGCATATTGCTCACGCATATGTAATTGTAATGTTAAAAACTCATCAGATATGTTCGTGAATACACTGCATACCTTATACAATGAATTGAATGCCAGAAATATATTTTCATGTAGCTTTGAATAAAAAATCTATTGCTTGAAACGATTTAATTTTCGCACCAAATGTTCTACAATTCCAAATGAGTTTTACAAAAAATAATGACTGAGATGTGTAAAATCGGAAATTGTGGTACAAATAGTATTACATAACCATTACTAAAGGCGAGAAAATACGTGTTGTTTTAACACCACTAGATTTATTTAAGAATCAGGAATTTTTGCATTGTACTTTCAATTCACGCTCTGGCCTAATACCACCAGTGTCAGCATTCCTCTATCTCTTCCTTTTGGTATGGTCACCCTTCCAATAACTTTTGTCATTTTATGTATATATCTCGTAATAGGTGGCGTAAAGATTGGGGTTGCGCTGATCAATACGACCGAAGACTTTCTACGATCAAATTTAGTTTTTTTTACTAGGGTGGATAAGAAATATACTAGCAGAACGATCGGCTTAAGAATCAGTTCCCACACTTCCTACGAAATTAAGAAATAATTTGCTGTCGCCAAAGGTGCGTTGAAAAAGACAGGTGTTGAGGTCCTCTCGAACAGCCCACCGAAACGCCCCGCCCCCTCTCCCTCGTTCGCACACGCTAAGCTCCACCGCCGGCAGGGATCCGCGAGCGCCGGGACGCGGGCCCGGCGTGGCGGCAGCGGCGACGGCGGCGGCGGCGGGCACCCGACTACGCGGCGCGTATAAAAGGCGCTGGCGACCCCTCAAGCTCAGTCCGCGTGAGCGCGCGCGCCCGGTCGTCCGCCTTCCGCAGCGCCGACCCCACCACCGCGCCCCGTCCCGCCACGCGCGCCCGTCCTCCCGCAAGCTGGCCTCCGCCGCGCCGGTGCAGCTCCCGCCACAGCCTGCGCGAACAGTGACAGTGTGGATGACAGTGACCGACAGTGGCAGCAGCGGAGACGAGTAGCAAAGAATTGACGGCTTGGTGTGAAGAGTAGCAAAGAATCTCTCCTTGGTCGACGCCGTCTTTCTGAGCGGTCTTCGTACAGTGGGTGCTGGTCTTCCGCCGGTTTCACGCTTCGTAAGGCGTTATGCCGTTTTCCAGGTCAGTGTGAATATTTTTCCTGCTGCTCAGCTTGCCAAGTGACTGGATGCAACACATACACACGTTTCTATCATATGTTGTAACCGACATGTACTATTCTCCATTGGGGAACAGCCGGCTGTAGCACATGGTACCCGGATCGACTCACCTGTGCGGTGACCGTCGCGTGAACGTAGGGTCGCGCCGCTGTGGCGTGGACGTCGCATGCTCGGACAGGTGCACCGACGACGCCGTTCGATCGCTCGGCCTCCGACCTTCGAGTCCTTGGCCGCTGCGGAAACCGAGATCCGCGCGAGGCAACCCACACGTGCGGAATGGTTCTCGAGAGGCAAGCGGAACATCAGTCCGCGCGCGCCGCGGTCCACGCACCAAGCGACCCTCGACCGACCGACCGACCGACAGTCGGGTTTCCAGCGCTGATTAATTAAAATAGTGTCTGATTGTGAAATAATGAGGGAGTATGACATCCAGTGACCTAGCCATTATCAGCACATCAAGTAATGTTCACGCTAGTCCGGAAAGAGATATATACTGTAGTCTATTCATAGATATCTGCAGTGGTGTAGACCAGAACTAGGCAGTTCTTGCCAATTTCGATGGTAGCTCAACGGTTTTCTTGGCATCTAGCAAAAAGTGCTAATAAGATTATTAACTAGAAAATAATTTACAGGGATCCCTTCTCTGTCAGAAATGCAAGGAAAAAAAAAAAAGAATACGCTCCTTACATCTTACTTCCACAGCTGAAATTAATCGGATGGGATATATAGCTGCAATAATCGATCGTACTCAAACAATGTAAACTTACGACAACTTCATCGCAAAAAAAATCCCATACGTACTACGGTCGCAACCATTCAGAATCGCACCGAAGGGAAAGAACAATCGAAGCAAATCCACAGCGGACAATAGCGAATCCGCGGATCCAAACGCGCCATCCTTGAAAAGTGAGCAAGCGCTAATATCTCACGCAAGCGGCCCGGAACCGGGGGATTAGTCTTACGAATTAAGTCCAGGGCTGGAACAATCGTCTAGCAGCGGACGGCCGATAGTGTCAGGGGAGAGGCGTCTTTTCTCGCCGGGCGCCGGTTTCTGCTCGAGAGCCTCCGCTCACGAGTACGCGCACGCGCATTCGCCCGGTGCAGCAGCGCATCGCGCGGGCGCACGAGGCGGTGGCTTAGCCTAAAAGATGACACATCATTGTCGATGTTTTTATAAAATCATAGATGTATTTAACATCGACTTTTTGAAGCCGATTATTTTTTAACATCGATATTTTGTGTTCGGTGTTTTTACGTAGTCCGTATTTTTTTTAACGAAATGAAGTCCATCGTAACAAAATCCTGTTACAATTTCCAGATATCCATAAATACAATATCCTACAAACCAATATGACCAAGGGTAAAAAAGTTTCCTTCAATATTATTTTTGAATTATATTTATTATTTTTGCCTATATTATTTTTGAATTATTGAATCAGATAATGCTATCGTTAACAGTCATGATTTTTTGATTCTGTTTTGTCAGTTAAATGTCGTTTAAAATTAATAAACAATATCACTTTCCAATTAAATTCCCCCCGCGTGAACCTCAATGGTTATTGATTCAGTTTTAAAAACATTGTTGTTTAAAAACAACGACGCTTTTGCATAGATCTTTAAATTTTGAGCCTGGATGTTTTGTTGGCAATGTCGCATCACGAGTACGCGCACGCGCATCGGCCCAGTGCAGCAGCGCATCGCGTGGGCGCACGGGGGGTGGCGTAGCTGACAGTGAGTGGGCAGGGACTGCAAAGAGCAGCATAGTTTTAGGGCACGGCAACGGAAATCCTCAATGGCTTTATAGTACTATCCTTGGCACACACTCACACCTTCCCCATTCACCCCTACGCTCATGATCAACAACAGGTGAGAACACTTTTTATTCCAAGGGGGCTCGTATACGTTGCGAGATAGTATTTCTATAGTCCGATCGAAGTGCTGAGCGAAATGTTCATGCGCAGAGTAAGAGTGTACACGGAGACATTCAAAAGAGAAATTTCGTTGAATATGTAAATAAACAGTTTTGCAATTGTCGCAAAAAATGAACTTCCATTCCTTATAAACCAATCAACTATCGCATGATTTACCCAATTGCGGTTCATATAAATCTACCCTAACATATCAATTTTAAATTCTTCGAAGAGCACTCTTTCTCTTTTTCTTGGTTATTCAACTTATTTCGAAATATTTTCCACACGGCTGTCGATTTCAAGATATCACAAGCACTGTTTACAATAGGCAACCTATTACACTCTAGTCCAAAGAATTCCCACTCCAGATATTTTCTTCTGAAATGTGTGTGTGGTTGTGTGTGAAAATTGTATTCCATGGAACGTGAGATATTTTGAAAATAGTGAGATGTACGGGTTTTGCGCAGAGATTGTTAGCCTCAGCAATCCACTAAGCATTATTAATTATTGAAAATCGTGGGCATTATCATCCTACCTGCTTAATGTATTATAACTAGCTGAAAGGCACAAAGTTATAATTCTCGAATTACTTAGTTTTCTATGCTAGCTTTTCGGTACTGCCCCAACTCCTTTCCAGCAGCTACCTATCGGCGCCTTAAAGACTTGCGGTCAAAGTGCAATAATGAATTAAAAAATGCCAGAATTGTAAATACTAATGTGAGATACATTTTACAGATGAGATATACAATGCTTTTAGTACTTTCCGTAGCAAAAGTTTCAAGGAAAACATTGGGGCCGCTTTGAGAAAATGTCGTTCGAGAGAATCGGAAAATGCGCAATTTGAGCCCGTTTTCACAGCAAACTATTGATTTTTTATAGAAACTGCACAAGAAATCATTTGAAGACATAAATGCAATAATGTATATAAAACAAAAACAACAAACAAAAAGAAATATGAAAAAACGCCCATATTGTACGCCCATTCACATGAGAGAGATTTCATAAAATAGCATTTGTGTAAATTTTGAAAAATCAATTGAATATATCAAAAGGGCGTTGATGTCATGATATTCAGTGCATTTAGCATTAGCCGTAACAAAAATCAAGAAAAGAACAAGAAAAATTGGAGCAGTTTTAGAGAAAATGTCGTTCGAGCCTTAATGAAAATATGCAATTTTGAGCTCAATTTCACAGAAAACTAAGGAATTTATGAAAAGCACTGTAAGAAATTATTTGAAGCACATCTACGCACAAATGCAATAAGGTATAAAAACGCCAGCAATGGAAATATTAACGACGTGAGGGATATTTTTAAAATTTTAATTTATATAATTTTTGAATCATCAAAAGAATACATAAAAATGGCGTTTATGTAATATTGTTCAGAACATTTAGCAGTAAATTTTAAAAAAATTAAAGAAAACATTTGGAGCTGTTTTTAGAGAAACTTTTTTAAAAATATTGCCTCTACGCAATTCCTTCTCATATTTTGAGGGGGAAAAAGTACATGATCTCATTAAAGATCTAATTTTAAAAAACAGAGTTCATTCAGAAGAAAAATATCTTCAATATTGTAGTTATAGGAAGACGCCGAAAAGGCTGTAAACTTGAATTCAATGAAAATAGGGCTTGCGCCATTTTAAATGCTTATTTCCTCTATCCAATAAAAATTAATCCAAAAATTTGGGTCAATTGTAGAAAAAAAATGAATATTCATTGAGGTGTCATGTAAAGTACCTCAAAAATTAAAATATCCATTTCAAGTAAACGGCATCGCGACATCCGTCAGACCGATCAAGAACTATCAATTTCGGTGAAAATCGTACTTACGGATTAGCCGTTAGAACAGACGTTGTTCACAGACGGACGGACGTTTTACCGTAAACCAATTTTTCCGCATCAAGGACCCACAAGATCATGAGAGACTAATTAAAGCGTTAAAGCAAGTAATTTACTACATATGGGAACTAGAATTATCCAGTTTTTCGGTATTGGGGTCCTACATCTCGAATTTTCCTGCTGAAAAATCGCAGTATTTCGATGCAGCATTACATAACTTTCTCTATACTACGTATGCAGTATGCGAGACAGTAAAATTTCTTGTTAAAGCATTATCTGCAACACGCATATGATAGTGGATCTAAACTTACTCCTTATAACAGCTAACTATAGAATGGTTGTTATTGTCTTACATACCAGGAGTTCACTCTGGTTTTTTCCCCTTATCTGAGTTTTCGTGAAGATACGTAAATTAATCCAGCGTGTTATTCTGAATTACGAAACAAGATTACAATCTTCTGGATTGAATTCTTTGAATGAAATGCACTTAAATTCTACTTAATAGCCAAACATTGCGCCCTCAGTGCCATCCTGCATTTAAACATCCTTGAAATCTGTAAATAATGTAATGAATCGACGAATAGGTCCTTTCACTCGCAAAAATGTTCTAATCCATAATTCAGCACTGAGTTACCATAAATATTAATTTCTTATTAAAAACATATTTAATCATACATTTAGCACAAAAGATAAGATTTCAGTACAAAGTTGAAAAAACGCTTTCTTTCTAATGCAAATGGTTCGACCATTTACTTACTGGGGATTTTTTTACCAAACTGTCGAACAAGGCAATCTTTTACAAATGTCTTATTACAAAAATTACACGAAAATTGGTTTTAAAAATCATTTTAGACGTTGCATCTTCGTGAAGTACGAAAATCTCGGTATGGTGATTTAAAGAAAAATATTGTTTTTATTCATTAACCTCTTCACGCTTCGCAGTTTCAAACTATAAAATTCATCCCAGATTAATTAAAACCTAGCATTCTAGATGGTTATGGCTGAAAAGAATAATTCCAAAAATCACATTTGAATTCCGAATTTGGCAAAATGAGTTATGAACGTATTTCCAGAAAATGTAACTCTAGGTTTTATGCAAAATTATGTTTAGTTTATCGGGAGTATGGTCGAATTTTTTTAAATTGGGTATAAATGCATCCTGCGGAAGGCGAAAATTTCGAACCTGTGCCTCTCTATAGAAAGGTCGACATCAAATTCACTTCAGCCAGCATTTCGCAAACTCCCAGGAGTCAGAAAGCGGAGAGTGTAAAGAATAAGCATGAAGAAAGACCGTCCAAGTATAAGACTGCCAAAACGCCGAGTTCAGGCAACATCGGCGAGGATCGTCTTCGGACAATGCGCTAGCGAAGGATGTCGTCATTGCATTCGTACTGGCAATTACATGTCACACATGCGTCAATCGTAAGAGCAAGAAGGGCACGAGTCACGCGTCAGCTTATCGAGGCGCTGCGACTCCTGAGTCACGTCACCTGCAGCCCCCGCGGCGCGCGTGCGGGCGCGCGACCGCAGGCGGCGCGGAGCGCTGCGGCCCGACCCTCCCCCCGCCCCGGCACCGGCGACGAGGGAAATACAGAAATGACACTGGCGGCGAAGCCCAGGCCTACCCATCCGCCAGACCCCTTTCAAAAGTTTAACCAAACACAATAATAAATAGGTCATTCAAGGGAATGACTGCAACTCCGAGAGGGTGACAACTTCATAGTGGTGCTATAGACTGTCACACACTTTCGCGTGCAAGTTGGTTTCTTATTCTCTTGAATCTGGGCTGGCTTTTCGGGTTCCTCTTCCCACCTGCTCTCTATTGTCACTCAGAAGACTTACCAGGGCATCACGCGCTACCTCTGGGGCCATCCCCAAGGAAGAGCCTTTTCCCTCTCGCGAACATCGCATAGGCTTACTTCGGCCCTGTACCAACAGATATTTGCCTGGGGTGTCGTTTGGCCCCATCTCGGCGTTTGAGCCATTCCCCTGGATGTAGGGATTCAGTTCCTTAATTATACACGCAAATTGCACACACAGTTGCTTGTCAGGCCAAGAGATTTTAGACTATTTCAAGTGTAATACATGAGGAGCTGGGAATCTCCCCCCCCCCCCGCTCCGGATCTCCGGAATGTCAAATGTAAGAGTTCAAACCACAAGGCAGGCATACTACATGTAAACACACGATTAATACTTTTTAAATCGAGGTCAATATGCTAATCTTGGTTAACTATCAGCTTAGTCTGGCTGGAATAAAAAAAACGCGAAAATCTGGGCATTGTAGAAACAAAAAGGTAAAACATCCCAAAGAACAATTTCGTTGCGCTATTTGCAACCTTCCCTTCTTGACTGACTCGTTCGCAAGTTCACGGTTAAGGGAAACGAATTAAAAGGATTACGGAGGCCGTGAATTACGTAATCTGTAATTTCATAAAGCGAAGACGACAGTGGGAACTGCCTTCTCTCAACGTTTTAGGAACCGAATATTTTTCTGGGAACTGGTTTTTGCGGTTCGTTTATGTCACCCCAGGCGGAAAACCGGCCACTTGTACCATGACACGTGCGGTCGTTGCGCGTGAAATCTGAGTATATTGCACACGAAACAAAAGATTCCCTGCACAATACATCTTCCAAATGCGATTCAGCGACATCAAACTCTCAACTTACAATGACTTTGAGGTATGAAGTTTTTCTTTTATTGAAACATGCGTCAACATTAACACGGCTCAAATTTCAACGATGAGAATATTTTGTTACTTTCTTTATCAGTACTAGTCCACCATTTGAATGGACCTTAAGACTATGGAATAATAAATTATATTATCTACGAAGTAAAGAGATATTATTCACAAAATAAGGAAAGAATTATTACTTATACCTAAATTTCCCGCCATTCTTGCACATCATTAGTGTCATCCTTTAGATAACACTGAACATTTTAATAACATTGTAAGAAAATTACAATATCTCATTACTTTGTATTTTGTTTTAAAGGTCGAAACTATGTGACTTCTGATGGTAGTATCTTAAGCCTCGGAGTTCATAAAATAACGAACCGTTTGAACATTTCACGAGACTTGACAACCGCACAAAAGTTCACGTAATTCAGTGTCTTCAGCGTGGAGTCAGGAGGCTTATAAGCATTTCCTATCCTTGAACTTTTGGCTTTCCTAAGAAAGTGTTCTTTAAAACGTAAATGTAAACAAGGTACGGAAAAAAAGGAGAATGAAGATACAGCATACTATCATCGTTGAACCCCTGCCAAACGTAATGCGAACCTCAGTTATTAAAGGTTTCGTAAAACTGAATTCATAGCACCATCTTTTTATTTATATTCACATGCTCTTTAATTATTCCAATAAAAAATTATGTATACTATTATCTTTATTCGAGGATCCTACTGTTTTTCGATGTTTCACGTCGAAAAACTTTCGTTTCCGAGAAAACTAGATTTCTTCGGTAATTCCGAGCGCGAAATTCAAATATTCTGCGCTGTATCGGGGCAGGAGCTCCAACTGCACTGCGTTGAGGGGCAGAAGAGAGACGATCCCTGGAGGAGGGAGAACCCTGGTGACGTGAGAGAAAAGAGGAAAGTCGTGCCTCGCCGCCACACCCGAGTTCACCTCTCCTCAACCACTCTTCGCAGAGCAGCTGCAGCACGTGTGTCCATGCCGCGCACAGCATTTGAATTCAACGTTCAGAAGCATCAAAGACTTAGTCTTTTCGAAAACGAAAATGTTGCGGGAAACAAGATTACACCAAACTTCAAATTAGCTATAATAAACTATGATTTTTTGCCATAATATTTAAGGTATAATAGGTATCCGGTATAGACGTCAGCAATTTTTCAGAAGTATAGAAAAATTCCCTCAATTATAACTAAGAACTGTGGAGAATGTAGTTCTCAAAGTACTTACAAAATGTATGCAAACGAAGCTTACTGGAAACAGCAGCACCAGTCTAAACTAGGTGACTACATTAAATCATTAGAATAAGAAAAGACGCAACTTTCACTGTCAACGGTTTACTGTGTAATTATTTTTTTGAAGTAGAGTAATACATCAAGAGAGATTTTTTAAAAGAAAAACAGACAATTGAAATTTTGAAGGCAGGAATTCTGAGAAAGGAAAATTACAATCAAAAATAGTTTTTTTCTATCCCCGTCCAAACGGAGGCCTCCCGAGTTCGTCGATTTAAAGATATTGCAAAACAGAAAGTAAAATTTTGCCCCCGGTAACAGCAAGTTCGTTATAGTATGAAAATGTAAATCTGAAATAAATAATAGTTTTCTCTCCAAACAATAGATTTCAAAGGTAATGTAGTTGCTGCTAATTAAACTCGCCCAGCGCTATGTATACAACGGAATGCGCAATAGTATGAAACATTTCGGTGAGATACAACCAAGGAGCATCTCTCACATCCGCTGGGAACAAAAGAATATAGGAAAGTCCGATGGCGTCCTTTTGGAAGCTAGCTATCGTTATGTAAACATAAGGATGTGAAAATGGAAATGACAAATATTTAGGGACAATTGGACTAGGTCTCTACATGAAATGTGATGACCAGGTTTAGCAGGGAATGTTTTGGGGAAATGAAACAGTCAGCATACATACAATGTATCAGTATAACAATTATTCCCATCAATTCTATGTGTTATTGAAACTTGCGTAATGTAGTAGGTTCATATAAAAAAGTAAATAAACGTGCAAGCAAGATTTGACAAGGCATTTATGCTAACATTCATCGTCAAGTTCGTGCCTCAATGAAAATTCAACGCCCTTTATCAAACGATCTAGTAAAAGAATGTTGATTTAGAAGTTTCGGAGCCTCATCTGAATTCATTCTCAATTGCAATTTTTTTTTTAATTTCTTCTGCATTGTTATTTTAATGTCTACCTAAATATTAATCAGGCTTTCAAACTACACTGTAATTGAAATATATTTGTCCCGGCCAGCTAAGTGTGAAAAGCCCACTTACTGTAAGTTGGATTTACAGATACTACATGGCAGGTAATATGTTAGGATACTGTAGGAAGCGTTGTGCCTGTAGGGAGGTTAATTATGCCTCTCCAGTATTTAATGGTCTACGAATACGATAAGCGATTTTCAGAAGGAACCAAACACATCAGTGTATCGACAATATCTGCCTCCGAATTAGAAGCCCTAACAACTTCATCTAACGGTTATGAGCATGCTAAAACCATCCCCGATACATCCACTGCTTCAACACTAGGTCTCTGAATCATTTTAATTATTATTCAACACACAACGTGTCTACACCCTTCAAGTTTTTGCTTACTCGTATACATACGTATATATGAAGAAAATAAACATATAACAGAGACAGTTATGTAATGCTGCGAAAAATCGATTTCGATATTTTAACGGAAATACACGTTTTGGGTCCCTCGATACCGAAAAAGGTTTGTTGTTGTTGTTGTTGTTGTTGTTGTTATTGTTGTTATTCTTTTCTTTCCAAAACGTCCGTCCGATCGTCTGTGAACACCACTAGCGCCTAAACCACACTACGTACGATTTCTTCCAAAATAGATATTCCCCGGTCAATCTGACTCGACTCGAGGCGTCGCGACTTTGAAAAACATTCTTAAAAACCTTAGTGATACTTTACTTGAAGCGCTAAGGCATTTCTATTATTTTTTATCAATTTTTACAATATTACATATTTTATAAACATATTATATTATTTAAGACACGGAAATCGTAAAAAAGCATTGCTAGGAAATCGGCCCGCCAGGCTGTAAATCAAATCCTAGACCTTTCGCGGTTTGAGCACTCAAAAGCATATGAAATTGTCAACATTTCATAAGTAGCATTATCTGAAACTCCATCTGAAAATTTATGAATTAGGTGAAATTTCATTTACAAAAATTATTTTTTAAACATTTTTATACAAAAGATGATTTTAATCAATTTATTATTCTATTTATGAATTGAAAGGCATCTACAAGTCAATTTTTTAACCAATTATTACGGCAAAGTTCTTATCAGAAGCAAAGAAATAAATTAAATTCCATAAAATTATTAGTTTCTTAAGTTAAACACGGAAAAACTGGTTTTTCGCTAAGTACTTACCATGTGGATATTTAAGTCTCATATTTTGAAAATAATATTTCCTACATCCAAACATGTGGGAAATATCCGAGTCGAATTGCAAACTAAGGCCGGAAACCTCCCTTATCCGGTTAGAGCCTTTTTTCTTTAAACTTTTGGTAAGGAGAGTGCGAAATGTACTCTACAAGATCACATAAACGTCATTTTGCTCTACTCTTTTGTTTTTGGAAAAGTTACAAAAATGAAATTTTTCGGCTAGTCTCACTTCGTTAATATTTACATTAGCGACGATTTGTTTACATTACTGCATTTACGAGTACATGTGCTTTAAATGATGTCTAATGAAGTTTCTTGAACACAATTTTCTGTGAAAACGAGTTCAAAATTTCGCATTTTCAGAAACGTTCAAACGCCATTTTCTCATAAAAGCTACAAATTTTTCCTTCGAACTTTTCATACAAATAGTGCTTATTGCACTGTTTAAGATGACAGAGAATTAAGTTTTCTGTATTATTTTGTTTTTTCCAAAATTACCCAAATGTAATTTTTTAATATCTCTCACGCCATTAATACGGATATTTCCAGCGTTCTTCAAATGAAGTTTTTCCAAAACACAAAAGATTCCTGTGAAAAAGAGCTTCCAATATGACGTTTACACTACAGTTTAAACGATTTTTCTTTAAAACGTCTATATTTGTCAACGACAATTTCCGTATCGGACGAGGTTTAACTCTTCTTTAATATTTTAAACGTAATTTTTTCGAATATACCATTAGGAAACAGAAAAGTTGAGAAAATTTCAACAACAAAAAAAGTATTTAGGGCGGCGAAAGATGGCAGTCGCCAAGATGATAGGGGCATGACCGTAAAGCTAGCCCACACCAAGGAAATTTGAAAAAAATACTATGAGAAAGTCTGTGCCATTCTGTAGAACCACTAGTTTTACCAAGGCACTTCTAATAATATCTCCGCGACCATAGAAACGGCTATCATGTATTTCCATATACATGTATTTCCATGAATTGAGCGGTCGTATCGCAACAGAATATGTAAGCTACTTATTCATGCAAGATTCAGCTAGAGCAAATTGGTGACTTTCACGAAAAATTGCGAGTGATGCAAGCAATGAAATTTTTTATCTTTTATCTAATCGATTTTGAAACACTATGAAAGAATCGTATGAATCAAATTGATGCACCATTACACGGTAGTCATACGACGATAACGCATGGCTGGGTAGAATAATGCCGTCCCCATAGAGTTGCCACCTCCTCGAATTTGGCCATTAGACACCGACTTTCAAGTTCAATCCCCGAGTTTTGAATTTACTCAAGTGATTATATTAATTATTTTAAACAGTTACAATAATCTATTACATTAAAAATGTTCATGGCATTATTTCAATATAGAATCCTAAAGAAATTTCATCGGGAAACAACTTCAACAATGCATTTGTGCAAACACGCTGAAAAATATTAACTTTTGAGCATTTTCGATAAGTCAGAGATTTTAACAAAATACAGACTTGCTCCATTTTTAAAGTCGTACTTTGCACTATTTGAACAAAAAATTGAAGAAAAAAAATTAGAGCAGTTTTGGAGAAAATTTCGAAGATTACGTAGGAACTTCAATGTTAAGTACGGTACCCCTAAAAATAAAATTATCAGTTTCAAATTAAAGGGGCCACGACATCAACCGAATCGGCCGAGGACTATCAATTTTGGGGAAAATCGTGCCTTACTATGGTTTATACGCGAGTGATGTTCGCAGACAGAAGGATACCTGGGGAAAATACTTTCTAAGTATCAAGAATTCGAAAAAAACGTGGGTCCTCTCTACACTACGTAATTGAGAAAGTTATTAGGCGCACGGAAAATGCCTTTTCTTCAGTATCAGGTATCCACAAAAGTCGTTTTCTTGTCGACAAGCTTGTTTTTTCCTGCAGCATGACAATTTTTTCTCTTTCTGGGATAGATGCAAAAAAAAATTAAAGAAAAATGCATTTTCGTATCAGTTACATGATATATCTATAGTAAGTAATAATGCCGTCCCCATAGAGTTGCCACCTCCTCGAATTTGGCCATTAGACACCGACTTTCAAGTTCAATCCCCGAGTTTTGAATTTACTCAAGTGATTATATTAATTATTTTAAACAGTTACAATAATCTATTACATTAAAAATGTTCATGGGATTATTTCAATATTGAGTGTTCGTGAATACAAGTTGCTACCTCCCCCACAAATTATCAAATGTGCATTGCGCACATTTAAATTCGGTGTAGAATTGAATTTGCTATATTTTGAGAAAACTCCAAGATATCCCCAAGGCCACGATATCCAAGATATTCCCCAGGCTTCAAAATATTGAGTCTAAGGATTTTATTCTCTCGCCCACCCAGTAAATCGATTAATATTTTGAATTTCGCACCATTCAAGTAACCGCATAATAATCTTACGGCAGTATTTGTTCAAAAGTTTCCTCTTATCTATCCCGCAAGCGAATCTTGTTTATTAAAGATTCTCCGAAAGACGAACTATCGGCAGGTTGGAATTCTACGTCACCGAGACGGTGGTTAATACGCAGGCACCTGTTGCAGAGTCGGTCATCGTGCCCATTGTCCAGTTGTAGCAGGTCACAAAGCCTCAAAACGCGCTTTACCAGCAACAGAGAGGCACGCATTGTCGGCGTGAATGGTACATCGTTCGTAGGCTCCAACAATGGTACAACTCAAAAAAATCATGTGTTGAGATAAATGAGTTGAAGTTTCACTCGTATTGAAATGTATCATTCTTGCATTCACACTTCTGTCATTTAATGGTGAATAACTGTACCGTAAGATATGCTGCTGAAAGATAGACCAATCTACTAATTCTGAAGAGTGCATTAACTCAAAATTCGTATTTTTTTGCGTTAATGCATTCTCTACGCCGCTATTGTAGTCCACAAGTCGATATGATTTTTGTACTGAAACACAATTGGCTAGTTTGAGAATATTTGGACGGCGATGAGGGTACGACAAAGTGCACCGTGTTGACGAGAAATCCATTTGTCAACCAAGCAGTTAACCATTGTGGCTTCGATAGCTAATGAAACGTTAATGCAGTTTCCTAAGCAGATCCCAACGTTTCTGAAAGAAAATGTCGTTTGGAAATTGCTATCTTGAGAGGTCGCTTTCGGGTGAGAAAAGTTGTCTCGTTATTTGTCCCACAAAAGAAAAAAACATTATAAATGCTCTTGTACACTTTCCACGACCCCCAGCGCAAATATGCAAGAACTGGATGAGAGTATACAAAGTTCTGGAAGGCAAGACATCAATACGGAATATGCTGTGTGAGAAAATATTACTCATTTGCTGCAACACAAAAAAACTCCTTTTTTTTGGAGAAGGGTTTGAAATTTCTAGTTCGCCTATGAAATACGGCGGTGCAGCATCCATACAATAGATCTCTCGGGCAAAACATGGGTAGCACATTATACCACTAGAAATGTCTCGAAAATCATACTTCTCACTAATTCTCATGTATACCCCGTTACGCTACCGGTGCAACAAATGAACGGTTTAATAACGAAAATTCTTTTCCTGTTTCTTTTCATTTTATAATGAAGAGTACCATTTCGATGTAATTAACTTCAAAAAATTGCATTAGCCTATTGAGATAGTCCACGTATGTAGTTGCGACCGCAATTGAAGTTTCGTAGAGCTGGTAGTCCTCCATTAGTACCCGGATGATGCGAGATTTTCGACGTTGGTAAGTACGTAGGCTCTATCGGAGAGTGCGGACAAGCAGTGAGAAAGAGGGAGGCATTTCTTGCTTGGTATTCGTTAGATTCAGATGTACTCTATTAGTTATCGAACTGACTTATTTCCTTTTTTGCATACATAGCAAAATATTTTTCAACTACATTATACATGTGGCCTTCAATCCTGCAAAACATTTCACTGAATTCATTCATCTTCGTACATACATCTTAAGCCAGAACTAATCACACACATGTCTGCAGATTGGCATTGCTTGTTTTGCACTCCAAGACGGATAGTTATCTTCTGCTGAGCCAAGCTCGAGATCTGGAGAAGTCTGACATTCAAACCATCAGCGTTAGCTTCAACTCATTTTGAATTTCAGGATCGAATCTGGGCAGAATCAAATTATCTACCTTGTCGCATTTGTGGTATTAATATTATTTTTGGAAACAAAGAGCGGGTTTTACACATTTACGTTCTCCATGCAAGACAAAAGAAATTAGAACAAAATATACTAAATTCAACGTCTTACGTGATCCTCTTTCACATCGTTATGGGAGGTCTTTTGCATGAAATTTTATTAAACTTATTCCGAAAGGGAAAAAAGGCACTCTAGGGTATTTGTAATTCCTTTAGCCGTACGTATTTCCAATGTTTTTTTCATAAGTTTATTGGATCAAACAGTACGATTAGGAATTATAGCAATTCTGGAAACTTTTCTTAGGTTTGACTTCAAAAAATTCATCCGGTATCTGTTGCCCTTTTTACCCAATATATTAACGGATTATCTTAACCTTTTAACAACCATCTGGTGTAGTTGATGGCGCAAGAAGGATAACTGCGAAGCAAATTAGAAGTGCTAAGACATAATTGCCCTAATTGAAATTGAAAGAACCTGTTAGTTTATATAATTAAACAAAATTCCTGGAAATGAACATTCTAAAAAGCGTTGGAAGGGACAACTCAATTCGCAACGAAGAATGATATACACATCTACATAGTATTCACAAGAGGAATGAGTGAAGTTGGTGAAGAGTCTTACTTACGAGCAATAGCAGAGATGATCCGCCACGAGTTCACACGTTCCTTCGTTTCACTAACGTGCCCACGGGTCCGAGTTCTAATAAAAGTAACGTTGAAATCTGATAAGGAGCAGTGCATAAATTACGTAACGTAAATTTGGAGTATTTTCAGTACCCCCTATCACCAGTAACGGAACTGCAACGAACGCTTGAGCCCCACCCCCTAAATAATTACATAACGCTTGCAATAAGACACCCCCATTTTCGATCAGTAAAATTAAAATATAAAGCAGTAACGCTTTGTATTAATTTTATTTGTTGGCATTTTAATAAAAGATATAATGAAAACCAAAATTAATTGGCGATGCGAATTAACAATAAGATTGGAGACAATTTTTCAAAGAAGGAAAAAAGTGTAAGCGAGAAAAATTTCTGACAATCTGTGCTCACGACATCCTGAAAGATGCGTGGGCCACGTGTCTGCTGCGTCAATGTAATTGAATTCTAGAATATACTATAGATCAGTTTTGATTATTTTCTTTGTTATATAACGGATGCAATCAGCATAACATTGTTGAAAACAATCTTTCTATTTACTGTAAGAATTTATACATCATAACATTTTTATTTTTTAAATTTAATTTGTTAATATTTTAATGTTTTAGTATAAGACTGAATAAAAGGAAATATTTGAGCAAATGTTTAAAAAATTCAAAATAAATATCAGCATTATATATAATCCCCCTACCCCAACGTAACGCAGCCTCACTCCCTTCTCCCCCTCTTTAGCGTTACGTCATTTATGGACGACCCCGAAGTCCGTTAAGTCTCCCAAAGCAGACAGTTGCCCTCAATAAAATTGCTGAACGGGCGTCAGAGACACGTTGCCTGTGAGCAGACCAAGCTCTTCGAAAAGATGACACTTCTGCGCTTTTCATTGCCAGTCCCTTCCTTCCTCCCAGTGACACTTCCCACAAGTCACCATTGTAACCCACGCCATCTTTTGAAGCCATCCCGCCCCAGCGCCATAGTCCGCTACCCCGCCGCCGACGCCGCGCCGTTCATCGCAGATACGCTACACGGAAGTCGCGTCCGCGCCGCCGCCGCCGCCGCGGCCGCCGCCGCCCGGGCCGACGGCCTTCGAGGGCCATGAGCCTCGACCCGCTGGAGGCTCGGTCTCCGCCCCCCGCCCATCGCCACGGACAGCTGCGACATTCGAGATTCGAAGAGAGGGGGCGCGCCAGTAAGAATGTAGAATTATAGGAGCTCGTGGCACCTGCAATGTGGAATGGCTAGCGCATACGCCTCCCCCCCCCCCACCGCCGAGACCCGCGTTTGATCCCCGGCTCCTCCGAGTGGGATGTGACGAGTAAAGCTGCTTTACTAAAGCAAGTTCTCGGCGTGTTACTAGAGATTCTCCAGTTCCCCCTGTCTCTCATTCCACGCCCGCATCATCACTCACCTCATCATCATTATTGCTATCATCTACTCGTTAGACCAATACACATGGACATTAATGACTTTGGTAGTTGAAGGGTCCCAAAACTCCAATGAATAAATGTCGAATTTTAACCTGGCGTGCACACGACCTCGTAAGAAATTAAAACAATATACGTGATCTTCCGGTCTAGTTACAATTTATAGAGCACTTCACCATGTTCTGGAGATTTCAACTTGTAATTCATGAACCTATTTATATTAAAAACAAAACAAAACTGAAATTAACGACGTGTATAAAATAAGAGAATTTCGAAAATCAACACTACCGAATACAAAATAGTGTTGTCAAAAACAAGCCAACAACGAAGAAGCTTCGCCGATCAGCTTGTTTTCTTTTGCGGATTATTTACAAGAATGATTTCCACACTTGCTTTTAGTGAGCTAAACGTTCTCTCTGGTAACAAAACTCCCCCTCTTTCAACACGAAAAACAGATCTCTCAAAACATGCATATCTATGAAACCCTTTCCGGTAAGAAAAATGTAGTTTTGTTGTAACTACTAAAATGTGTTAAACTACTGAAACTATTGAAATATTTTTTGTACAGATGTTAATTGATACACTTTTGTATAATTTAATGACCTTTTATGACATACAAACGAGTGGATTTGTTGAGCGAGTGGATTTGTTGAGCCCAAGTCTTCTCCTGAAGTTTGCTCACCCTCTATCGAAATCCTGTTATCAGAGAGAGAACAACGCCACGTGTGCAAGAACGTGAAGGTCATTCATGTGTCACATCGATTGACTGTCCTCATCTCTTTCTTAGGTCTTTGAGATGGATGACTAAAATCATGGATATATACGGCCCTCAAACTCCTGCTATCCTCCGCTGGCAGTCCAAGTTTTACTGTCTCCTATGCCTTATGATTGTGGTATCTGGGCAGTATCTCAGAGAAATACTTCGATTTTTTAACATGGCGCTTGACGTAAATCAGCTGTTGACGGTGTCATCCACAGTGACGTCCCCGTGACGACGTTCAAGCTCCTGATTGGTTGACACCGTAACAGCTGATTTACGTCACGCGCCACGTTAAAAATATCGCACTAAACTAGCCTTACAATATTCGCCTCGTATAGAGCGGATCGTCCTCTCATATGATTTGCAGTTAATGCAAGCAAATCGTGAAGTAATTTTAAGTCACGAAAGTAATCGTACAAATGAAACAAGTTACTAAGTACATTTATATAAAAATTTTGGTTCTAGCGAAAAACATTACAAATGGCACGTCCCCCATCCAACGGAAAGGAGCGAGGGAGAAAAAAAAATGCCTTAGACACTATCACATGTAGAAGGTACAGATGTGACCAACTGCACGATTAGCGTTTTGAAACGCGATAACGGCTAATGTCGTTAGTCCTGCAAGTATAGTGAATGTTTTATCGCAGGTGGTGGTGGTGGCGGCGATCTTCCCCCACTGGATAGTGAGATTTGCCACCAAACTTCACGTCGGGTTCCGGGCTTTCCCCAACCAGGCATCTCCCACCAGCGGTGGACATACCTAGCGATACCGTCCCACTAGGACAAGTTCTAAGAACCTCACTGGTTTCCCTACAGGTGCGACAGTGTAATGCGAGTAAGTAAGAGATGAGGATAGGACAATGAAGAGGAAGAAAAGATAGCGCGCGGTCCGTGGCCTGTTTGTTAGGGCACTGCACCGGTCTTCATCTGGTATTTTGATAAAACAAAACTCAGAAAAGTACTGATCACAGCAGCCGGCAACTAGAATTCCCCTCCAGACAGCGGCTGAATTGGACCTAGCTATCTAGCTAGTGTCGAAAATCCTGCCACCATCGAGCCTTGAACCCTGGGACCTTCCGGTTAGACACTGCAGTGAGATCAAGTGATGCCCCGAGCCAACTCAGCCGGTCCAACTGGACGCGTTTTTAAATTATATCAATAACCTTAAAATAATGGAAGGGCAGCATTGCCCTTCGGTTATTCTGTGGCACGTCCCTACAGGACGTGCCACAGACGTTCTGTACCTGAGCAATCTCTCCTTAAACATTATTGTTCTGGACGCGACGCAAATGAGAACTCGAGCTCCGAAAGCAACTCTTCAATCATGATCAGACTTTGAATGTAACTCACTTACTCGATTAACATGTGGAGTTGTTGCAATCATTTGATAATGATATGTTCATGATACATTCAAAATGTCCTTATCTTTATGAAGTAACGAAACAATAAATACAGTAACGAAGACGAAGTTATCATTATACCAATTTCTTAGAATAGCATTAATTATTTCAAATTTTATGTAATATATTACATAAAAAAATTTACAACTACAGTGAAATAAACGCATTCTTTAGCTTCAAAAGAACAATATATAGAGCCTATTACGTATAAGGGCACAAAGATTATTTGTCATTTTGACAATCTCATGTTTATTCCCTATCTCTTTAGTGGTTATGGCAATTTACAGTATTTGCTTCAGGAAGGCCACATCTTCCAGAAGAGCCTTGCGTGTCCCTTAGATAATACACATGCTAAACAGCGACTGCGGAAGTTGAATTCAACAAATAAATTACCAACGTTGATTGATAAATCTGTGTACTGTTTTCAATGTGTTACACGATAAACCAAAAACGAAGATGTAAAAGCACGAGCGAATTAATTTCTGTAGACTGCTTAACGAACATTGCACGGTATATCCAAAGATTTTAAAACAAATTAATAAGATCTTATTACCTTACTTTTTACTCTCATTCTTCCATATATTTTTACAGATTACTTCCAATACCACTCGTTTATTACTTTTCATTCACAACTCTTCCGAAATTTAAAAACATCTTCGCAATCAAAAGATCTCCTATTCGTAAAGTAACATATGACAAAATGGTCACGGTATAAGTAAAATGTAAATGTGATCCATCAATGTTCAATGCCGTGGCACAAAACGAGTATATGCTAGTTCATAACTCACAAAAATTTAATCTCAGTGAATCTTCGTCACAATTTGCATAATCAGATATCTTTTCGGATGGTCAATTCTCGTTCCTCATCATCTTTCCTAGGGAAATCTTTAATTTGGCTAGTCATTTCAACATTTGTTTACGTGCATCAGCACATTTCAGAAGTCATGAAGGTCGAACACCTAACCCTCGGGCCAGGGGGCAAGAATGTCGTCTTTTATCTACGGGTCGAATGACGGGCCTGGCATATCGAGAAAACAAATATAATCAGACGTAAGTGTTTTCGCTTAACAAATGCATACATCAAAGGACTGATATTAAAGTCGAAAAGACACCTAATGAGAGCATTACGAATTATTATTGGGAAATAAATTGTTTGAACTTGTTTTTTAAAATGTGCCGTGAAAAAATATTGAGATAATGCTAGAAACGATAATTTTCAAAATTGGGTTAAAATGATGCACAAAAGGTTGTGAATTAGAGAGTACACATTATGCAAATATTCGAAAGATTGCGAAAGTACTGCAGAAAATTACAATTATTTTCTCGCAATAAAAAAGATATACTTAAATGCATTATTTTTCAGAACTAGAGAAGTAAAAAACATAAGATGGCAACAAACAATTGCACCGAATTATAGATGCGAAAGTAAAAAGACTGTAATGTTTCATCACGACAACTATAATGCCGTTCACCGTTTTATGGAATACTTGCATTTACGACAGAACTATTGCAACGGGTCACAAAAGAACCCTATTCTTTTACTCGTACATGTACTTGTACCATATATTGAAGAAATCATAGTTATCTCATCAGCATCCTAGAAAAGGCCATAAGATTTACTATACGTTGCACATAATGAACTTTTACTGAAAAATAACGAGTGGCTGAACCAGTAAACAGAATGAGTTCAATATTAAGTCCGATCAACAGCACAACTGCAAATGTTACAAAATAAACTATTCAAAGCGAATAGCAGCACAGCACTCAAACTTAATCGGGTTATTGTGGTAGATAATGATACGGCTAAATTGGGTCAACTGGATATGTTGACAACAACATGATATTAGTGGCAGTATCTAGCAGTACAAAAAGGTCCTTTCACTGAAGCCGGTGCTCTTGCAGCATTCATAAAATCGCGTAGTGCGTGTGTTTCACTTCGCATCCCGGTTGGTTGCCAATTTCAAACTAAAAATACACTAAATTTGCAGGCAACCTTGGAACTAATATTGTAAGAATCACTTTCTTTCGAGTACAAAAAGTAAAGAAACCCAATTCACAAACTTCGTAAAATGTTACAATTAAAATCAAACCAAATTATTTCCGTCACACTGCAACGAGAGCCGGTACTTCGATTCCATTGAATTACTTGTAATAATACCTTATAAATTCTTCCGTAGAGGGGTTGATGAATTTATTTAAAACAATGTTGATTTGCTTAATCTAACCCTCTTAAACTGGAAACGAAGTGACGAAAAATAATTCACAAATTCTGCGTTTACATATAATCATCCTAAATTTGGAAAGGAATGAAGGATGAAACTCATGTGGGGTGCTTCCTCAACTAGAAAGGGTCAGTTCACGAGAAGACATTCAACCGCGTAACTACTGCACCATTCCCCAAACTCAACAAAGACGACGCAGAAGGATCTAAAATTACCCCTCGTTATAAACACACACGCTACACCACCATCCACGAGACAACAGCGCCTGGCGCGACGCGAAATGGCACCATCGCTTCCCGGAAGAACGAGGGCAGCGGAATTCGAACCCAGCCCAACTGCGCAGAAGGCACACGTTTTGGGGTGCCGTCTCCGAAGCAGCGACGCTGACGCTGACCCATGCCGCCGCTGCCACCGCCGTCGTCATCCCCACCCCCGCACACGATCACGCGCCGGCCGCGTGCGTCGCGAGAGACACCGCGCGCGCGGCGCCGAGCGCAGAATCCACCCGCCCGCCCGCCCGCGGAGGCGGCCAGTGGTGCCGAAGACCTGAAAATAGCCGCGTCGCCGCCCCGCCCCGCCCCGCCCCATCCCGTCCCGGGCCGACGCGCATCGCCGCCAGTGTCACTGCCGCGCCGCCCACTTGCCCCGGTCGGCAACGCGCGAAATAGGCCCCAAATCGTTTTCCTAATGACGCTGCTGTTATGCTCTTCGGCTTACGAAGCCAGACAACATGTTCCCCCTAATACGAAGAAAGAACTAATAGAAGGATAATGCGAAGTTCAAATCAACGTTCCAAATATGACTAACAATAACGACTTTATCTCCTGTCTGCAACTGGATTTTTTATCTACTCATTGATCAAGAAGGAAACTATAAAAACTATTGTTAACGATAGGGGTCATGCCTTAAAGTAATTTATTATACAGTCGATTCCGGTTATAGTGAACTTCTGTGGACTAACGTGTTCGGTTCCCTATATCCAATGATGTCAAAATTAAATAGAATTTCCCCTCAATGATTGATTTTATTAATACAGAGAAACAGCAAAATTCATTTACAGCACGAACTGAAAATTTGAATATTTTTATTTGTCCTTTTATTTTCAATTGTTTGCTTCATACATGTTTCATTAGTAATTTCTTTAGATCATTCTCCAGAGTGCGTGTTCTCTCCCAACTTGATTCTGCTTTGTCCTCTGTCTCTAAGTTTCGTAATACAGTCTTGACACCTTTCAATGCTTCTTGCATTGTTGGAACACCGTCCCACTCTCCTAAGGGCCTTTTACTCGCTTAATAACATGTGAGATCCAATTATTAATTTCCAGGATTTATTTTCTACGTTCAGTATACTCGAGGTTCAGGTTCACTATTACCGAATCTTCTTAAGCTTGTTTGTAATATAAGTGAAACGGGACCAGTGACTTAAGTTCACTACAACCGAGGGTTCACTATATCCGAGTTCATTATAATCGCAGTCGACTGAAGTTGAAACATATCTTCCTTGTCACTCTAAGTTCCGAATTCCTCTCACAAAAATCTCGTTTCTCACCTCAAGGCAAAGGATTCTTTCCTCATTTGAGGTTTCCACCTCAAATGAGGATGATTTGATCCATCCTGTCGAGGTAAGTCCTCAGTAACGGCCGTTCATGAGTCTAAGGAGTCAAATAGCTCGGTGTAGCACGTTTACCTTTAACATGTTTGTTTACATACTCCCTTCACGCATGGCAACCGCTGCAGACGAGCGTAGAACTACCAAAGCTCTAATAGGATTCATCACTATATTTAGAAAGTAAATCCACGGCCAAAGCGTGAAAAATAACGTTACCTTTCCTCCCCATTGCCTCACTTCACCCAAAGACAATAGGCCACATGACAGCTTGAAAAGTAACGAATATTCTCCGATGCGAGTAATTTAACAGTCCTTTCTTTCAGATTTCAGATCCTGGTAGAATCTGCGGTTAAGGACGTTTGACAAAAAAAGGCAGGAAACGATGATCGAAGAGCAAAAGAAATAGAGGCAAAAAAGAAAAAGCGAAGAAGAAAGTGAAAATGCAGCAACAAAATGAGACTTCACAAAAGGAAATGAGACACAATAAAGAGAAAGTGAGGAAATGAAAGAGATCGAAGAACGCGTATCTGAAATAGACCAATTTTGGGGCAGGGAAAATATAAAATGGAGAAAGTTAAAATGAAAAGAGAGACGCAAGCTGACCAGTCAGAGGGACAATTTATTTAATACGACAAAGAATGACTCGTCCACAGGGTGAAGGGGAAAGTGTACAGAAGATGATGAACAAGAAGAGAAAAGAAGCACGCGAGAACGACGAAGAGAAAAGAAGACGACGACGGCCGCGGCGGCGATGACGACGAAAAAGAAGACGGCAGCGAAGAACAAGACGGTGGTGGCGAAGACAACAACGACGGCGATGAAGAAGACGACGAAGACGGCGGCGAAGAAGACGACGGCGAAGACGACGACGGCGGCGGCAAACAAGATGACGGAGGTGGCGGCGATGGAAAAGACGGTGGTGGCGGCGGCGAAGAAGAAGACAGCGGCGACGGAGGTGGTGGCGATGAGGAAGATGAAGATGGTGGCGGCGAAGGAGACTATGACGACGGCGATGAAGAAGAAGAAGGCGACGGCAGGGGCGAAGAAGACGATGGCGGCGGCGAAGAAGAAGACGATGGCGGCGGCGAAGACGATGGCGGCGGCGAAGACGATGGCGGCGGCGAAGACGATGGCGGCGGCGAAGACGAAGAAGAAAAGAAGACGACGACGGAGGCGAAGAAGAAAAGAAGACGACGACGGAGGCGAAGAAGAAAAGAAGACGACGACGGAGGCGAAGAAGAAAAGACGACGACGGAGGCGAAGAAGAAAAGACGACGACGACGGAGGCGAAGAAGAAAAGAAGACGACGACGGACGCGAAGAAGAAGAGAAGACGACGACGGAGGCGAAGAAGAAGAAGAAGACGACGGAGGCGAAGAAGAAGAAGACGACGACGGAGGCGAAGAAGAAGAAGACGACGACGGAGGCGAAGAAGAAGAAGACGACGACGGAGGCGAAGAAGAAGACGACGACGGAGGCGAAGAAGAAGACGACGACGGAGGCGAAGAAGAAGACGACGACGGAGGCGAAGAAGAAGACGACGACGGAGGCGAAGAAGAAGACGACGACGGAGGCGAAGAAGAAGACGGCGATGGAGGCGAAGAAGAAGACGACGACGGAGGCGAAGAAGAAGACGGCGATGGAGGCGAAGAAGAAGACGGCGATGGAGGCGAAGAAGAAGACGGCGATGGAGGCGAAGAAGAAGACGACGACGGAGGCGAAGAAGAAGACGACGACGGAGGCGAAGAAGAAGACGACGACGGAGGCGAAGAAGACGACGACGGAGGCGAAGAAGAAGACGACGGAGGCGAAGAAGAAAAAGATGACGACGGAGGCGAAGAAGAAGACGACGGCGGCGGTGAAGAAGACGACGGCGGCGGTGAAGAAGACGACGGCGGCGGTGAAGAAGACGACGGCGGCGGTGAAGAAGACGACGGCGGCGGTGAAGAAGACGACGGCGGCGGTGAAGAAGAAGACGACAACGGCGGCGGCGGCGAAGAAGATGACGGCGGTGGCGAAGAAGACTGTGGCGGAGAAGACAAAGACGTCGTCGTCGCAGAAAACGAAGACGAAGAAGAGGGAGAATGAGAAGGGCACACAATAAATCAAAAGGAAGAAATTCAAAAGAAGATACAAGATATACTGAAAACGACTCGACAAATTCAGCGTCAGGAACGAACATTATGCAGAAAATTCAACACGCGGCCGGGCAGTTCCGCCAGCAAACTGCACTGACGCAACAGCGCCCCAGGCGGCTTCCGGCGCACCTCCGCGCAGCGCTGTGGCGGCCGCGGCGCCGACGGCCTCCGCGCGGAAGGTGAGGGTCGCGACGTCCCTCCGGCGCCCCGCACGCGCGCACCTTGACTCCGACGCGACGAGTGGGGGTGGGGGGGAGGGGAGGGGAGGGGAGGGGAGGGGAGAGGCGCAGGCGAAGGCGCGGGCGCCACCGCAGAAGGCGGCTCTCGCGAATCGTGTCACGGCCCAATTCTGAAGCTTGGCGCCGCCGCCGCGGGCGTCGTAATCATGCCCCACCGCGCGCTGCGAGGGAAATGCGCGTCGGCGGAGAAAACAACGAGAGAGGTCTTATTATAGAGTGCGAATGCTGGCCCCGGGCGCCGCCCAAGTGCGCACGAGGGCGTCGGAGCGGCGACCGCGCCGCACGCTGGGCCGAAATAGGCCAACAGATGCACATGGCAAATACGTAGGGGGTAAATAGCGCGATACGCTCGACCGTTATTTAGCCAGGTTTAATAGCCCAGGCAAATTAGAGCAAAAAACTTGTGATCGAACGAGAAAAAATCTCCGAGTTTTGAAACTTGGTATGATTGTTGGTATCTACCGCACTTTATATTAAAAATTCTGAAGTGTGGGGGTCAGCCAGATGTGGGAGACCCTTTAAACATGTTTTTGTTCGTTTTGGCATACATCTTCCAAGCCATCAATCCTACGAAAAAGTACCTTGAATCCCTTCCCGGCGGGGAACCGCTCTTGTCGGGACAAACTAACCTCCCGACTGGCCTCACGTGTGGCAGTGTAAGGGGAGAGGATAGGACAAAGAAAGTTATGTCCGCGTGCAGTCCGTGACCCGTTTGTTAGGGTACTGCTCCGGCATTCGCCTGGTAAAATAGAAGAAACCACGGAAAACTACCGATCAGAGCTGCCGGCCGCCGAAATTTGCCTCCAGACAGCGGCTGAATTCTACTAAGCAATCTAGCTAGTGTCGAAAATCCTGTTACCATCACGAACAGTAGAACCTTTTAAAAATGAAAGTGAAAATCATGCCAGCCATTCAGCCGCTAGCATTGTTCACGGACAGATGGATGTTTTGTCGTAAATCTATAACTAGGAATCAAGGACTATCATCAACGTGGATCTTGCACGACGTGTTACAGGAAATTATTTACTACATTTAGGAACCAATATTATGCACTTCTGTTGTATCAGAGGACCATCAATTAAACAAGTTTTTCTGTCGAAAATTTGCTACTATATTACAGAAGTAGTATGCGAGAAAGCGTGTTTGCTTTTTTTTCAGGAATTGCGTGTCCATTAACTCATTAGTTTAGGATCATTATCTACACTATTCAATTATTACAATTACGCTTATATATTCGATAAGATTGTAGGACGATTAAATAGATCACCAATTATCTAAATAATACAATGTTGGGAAATGGATAAAAGGAATATGAGAGGAATAAAGAAATTAGAACTGTGACACCAAGGAGAACATAAAGAAGCTATAGAAGATGGCACGTTTTCGCTATTCATGTACGTTCTCTATTTCACTCTCAACGAACATTCACGATTTCTTCGACAGTCCCACGTCTTCCCTGCCCTCATTTAATTCGTCACACGATACGTAAACCCCTTTTCCGTGTTATGGAAGAATTTCTTAGTTGTTTCCTGTAAAGAACTCTTAGTCGGACAAACTACACAAAACTGCCCCATCTCTGAGCTCTTTATGACCGGACGTGGGACTGGTTTTCCACCATTGGGTTTTAGAGACCTCAGAGAAACGGGAACGTAATCCCAGGACCCAGTTACACTCATGTTTCAAACACAAGGGTCATTAACCAGTACGAAGAATTACGCAAGAACAAAAGAAAATTTAAGCAAGAACATGCATTTTTTAAAATTATTCTTTGAAGACGAGTAGTAAATTCCTGTACCGGAGCCAGACAATTTCTGGTCCACACAAAACAAATTCAGGACACCCTTCCCCCAACTCTACACATAAAATAATTTCTTTGAAAAATGTACACAACGTTAACATTTACCAAATTTAATGTAATCTACTTAACCATTTGTAATGAAATAGGAAATTACTAAAGAAAAATCTATTAAAATGTAAATTGAATATGAAATGAGAATTAAAAACTAACAAATAATCACTAGTTGTCTTGTACTGGTCCGTGGCGTATTTTGGGATATCACGAAAAGGCTTTGAAGTCAGGGGAAAATTTACACTACAGTTTTGGAGAAAGAAACTTCGCAAATGTCAAAAATCAAATGTCAAAAAGAAACTTCGCAAAATGGCGATGGGACCCTGACACAAGCACTACCAAGAATGGACAATCTTGTTGTGGAGCTAGTCACGGCGTCTTCGAAATATAGCAGCACTATCCACCAGAGATTGCCAAGGGAATTTAGGCAGCGGGAGGTTATTTTTATTACCTTATCTTTCAGTTTTCAGTTTTCTTTACCTTATCCTACTCCCTCCCCCTCCCACCAATCGCCCGAACTCCCCTTGCATGCTGTGGCGTAAGCAATGACGCACTGTATATGAATACAGCGGTAAGCGCAGTATCAGAACAGGTTGATTAACATACTCAAATATTTCCATTTTTCAATCAAAATCGTAACTGTTTCATTGTTTTAAGAGTTTTTGCAGAGTAGTCAAAACTCAATCATAAACCTACGATGACACCGAAGTAAAAAAATTAAAAAAATGATGAATAAAATTTTAAAAACCCTCGAATCTTGCGCCTCCGATCCAGGAATACAAATTAAAATAAAACGTACATTTTACGCATAACACATACACCATAACACATATTACGTACATTTTACACTAATTACATAAAGTCGCAAAATTATCGGAGGCTTCACCGTCATACGCTAGAAAGAAAAATTACAAACGATGTCCAAATTTAAAATCATTATTATTTAATGCTCTCAATAACGCCCTATTTTTCGAATGAAGAAAAGAACTAGTTGCAATTGTATTTGCGTTTAGATGCATATTACTGCGCAAAATGCATTTTTTTGCTTTCTTTTTCCATCCATCAAGTTCGAATTATTTGGAGTCTACTAAACACAATGCGTGTAAAGAAATTATTACCCCTCACCATTATCGAACACTGAATGTAACAAAATAAAAGGTGAAAAAATTAAAATCTTAATCGAAAACAATGTAGGCTACTCTTCTCCCACAAGCAACCAAAGATTTCATTCAACATTCATCCCGTATCAAGAGGAATCACATTCTGACGATTTTAATAGCCATACAATAGTGGGCAACACCAAATATTTAGGTAAATATTTACAACTGAATATTTAATTCAATAAATCTGAACTCCTGAAATGACCGGACCCAATTTTTCTTTTCATGTTTTTCCCTTTCCGTCCATTCCGGAAGTTCACTTCGGCCCTGCACTAGAGGCAAGGTTTCGTCACGTTCTTGATGGTGAATTTTCTGGGAAGAAAAGGACGTCAATTAACTCTGGAAAATAGCCGCGAGACAGCGCGCAAGGCCGCACAAGGACGCTGGAATCCGCGCATATTTAATTCAATGTTATTCTCACGATAACCTAAATGTCACCGCCCACACCAAGGAGACCGTCTTCTGGTGCGCGAAATGCAAGTGCGCCTGAACTTCTTCCACTTTCGCCCGTGATGCACAAAACCTTCCGTTAATGACGCCCTATCTAACGCATCTGCAGTCGCATCCATGTACTTCAATACAAACCATCGCCAGTTTCCTCTTTACTTTCATATACTTCGAGTGACAATGCAATCCATTCCTTCTTAAACTAAATTAAGTTTCAGTAACAAGTGGTGCTACAGCAGCACCTACGCATTATATGTAACTTTTTCAATTTTCAAAAATTCAGAGCTCAACGAAAATCGGACCTGCGCTATTTTTATACGAATACGTTACACTCACCGAGTTAAATAATTAAAGAACAATTAGGAACAGCTTATGAGAAAATCTTGCTTTAACATTGCGCGCAAAATTACCCGAAATACATTTTGAAAAAAATATATATGATCTTATATAAAGATCTAGTTTTAAAGAACAGATTTTATTACGAAAAATCTCTATCTTCAACATTGCAGTTGTAGCAAGATGCCGGAAAATTTTTAACTTTTGCAATTTTCGAAAATTCAGAGTTCTAAGAAGATTGTAACTTCGTTTGTAAAAGGGTTAATATATAACGTATTTTTATTAATTTATAAAGCGTACGCTTATTATATTTATCAGCGTACTTTGATCTATTCGAGGGGGGAAGGGATTTGGAGCCATTTTGGGGGAAATTTTGAAAATGTTGGGACCTCCCGTAAATAAATTACTCCCCAAAATAAAAATATCTTTTTTAAATTCTCGGGGCCGCGACACCAGCCAGATCGATTGGGGAATGTGAATTTTGATTTTAAAAAAATGTCAACGATTTAGTGTCTACCGTTGTGCAGACAGATGTTTTGCCTTAAACCATTTTTTTCTGTATCAAGGTCCCACAAAACGTGGATCCTGACTAAACAATATATTCGAGAAAGTTATTTATTACATATTGGAACACGAATTATCCATTTTTTCGGTATCAGGAACCTACAATACGATCTTTTCTGTAGAAAATTCGTCGGTTTCCGCTCCAGCAATACGGTCTCTGTACTACGTAAATAGTATGCAAGGAAGTAAAAAGTACATAAAGCAAATAAATAAATTAAACAAGGAAGCTAACTATCCGATACTCAAACCGTGAGGTAAACTTTTGCCTATCCACCCTTTTCGTAAATTTAGATATTTCATATTTCCTCCGGTGAAAATAAACTTCTCTCTCCCCGGACGAGAATTGAGACTAATGATGATTGCCCAGGCACAGTCAAGTGTGAGCACGCTCCGCAAAACGTACGAGAGGAAGCTATTCTTCATTCGCATTCATTTTGTTTCAATTTCTACAAACATAATAAGCAATATGCTCTTAATTTTGCTTGAATAATTTTCCTAAAATCGCTTACTGGAATCAAAAGATATTTAATTTTTAATTAGTTTTTTAACTTTCACTGTAAGACGGAAGTCCTAAAATACTAATAAAGAATCGTTTATAAAGTTACCACAACAACAAATAGTGTTATAATACGGAATTCAGAAAGAAGGGAAGGGGAGAGAATCCTTGAACATACCCGCAGTGCAATATTTGTAGGACAGAATTCTTACGCTTAGAAACACGTTCTTTTAAACGTTCAATGAATTTCCCGAGAATTTGGCGTTTATCACGAAAATACACCAATAACGCTTTGGAAGCATCGTCACGAACATACGTCGCAAAAAAAATCAAAATTTGAATAGGCGGGGCGGGGCAGCACGCGCAGCAGCAGCAGCAGCAGCAGCAGCAGCAGCAGCAGCAGCAGCAGCACGCGCAGCAGCTACGCGACCTCTCCGCGGCGTGCGGCAGCCTTAACCCTGGCAGGCCTTGCGACGGCGACGCCGACGCCGACACTGCTGCCTCCCAGTCCCAGGGCCGGCTGGCAGTGGGTGCGTTGCGGCAGGTCACTGCCGCACCGGCCGGCCCGCGTTCGCCGGCAAGAGCATTTTCTCTCGGTGGCGGCAGAAATCTCATCAGCCCTTCCTCTCCGACACCATGAGGAGAGGGTGGGGGTTCCTACAGACGACAATCGAAATCTGAACCAAAAGGGAATAGTCTGAGAGAGTGCTCCACAACTATGACGGTCTCTTCGCCACGTTTCATATTTCGTACATTGAATCTGCGGTATAAACCAAAGAGAATGCGTTGGTCTGCCGGTCTGACAGCTGCACATGAAGTAAGAAAAACTGGTCTGTCACTGCCTGATGGCACACACGTGGTCTGTCTACGTCTGAAAACAAGAAATGTGCAGGCACGCTGGCGAAGGAGGAAAACCGACCTGGGATCTAAATATTATGATCGGCATGAGGCACATCAACATGATACACAAAGTCAAGAAAAAATAGGTCTTACTTTGTACGACAGCGCATGGGTGATCAGTGAAGAAGGAAAATCTGAAATGCGTGGAAACCTGCTTGAAACTCTTGTATATGTGGAGGTTATATCCGAGCTGTATCCGAGAACCAAAATTATCTTGTTAAGAAATGTGAATTGAATGTTTATCCTTAAAGGGTATAGCCGAATAAGCTGGTAAAAACTGCCCCAAACCAAATCGATGCTCATATGAATGCTGCTCATATGAAAGAGAATAAAAAATTCCGTAGATTCACAAAAAATCAGCCTCCTAGGGCAATCTCTTGCAGAGATACAACGAGAAATGCATTTGTCATGTTTTATTTTATCTCAGCTTCTATCGCATGTATCAGGCTGAAAGAAATTGGAGACGGTGAAAAATAGTTGAATTTTAAGGTATTTTTGTCAACCAATTCTGACGGCAAATTCAAATACAATAAATACATTTTTGAAATGGATTTTCGACGTAATAAGGTTGGAGTACTGTCTCAGTTTTCCCCCTAGAATGTGTCTTGTTATAACATTCTATAACATACTTTTTCAGATTTTTAAACAATTTGGACGATAGTGGAAAAAAAAATAAAACCAATTTTATCAGTTCAAAAATTTGAAATTCGCGCCAAAATGTGATAGGCATTTTTTTTTCACCAATGTTTGTCTTTATGTGGAAAGTATTTATATTATCGAAATAAAATCATCAAACCCCTTTTGTTTTTAGATTTATGTATTGTTTGTGATATAAATCAAACTAGTGAAAACCCGTCAAAATTTGACGGCGAGATCTGAGATAAATGTAAAATACTGTGCTCAGACTAATGTTCACAATACATTGCATTGTTTGGATCTTCAGGGTATAACGAAGATATTCTGTGATGTGAGTTCCCAAGATTTTGAACACGTATGGCCCATGACCAGGTGGCAATGCAATATCGGCGCCAAATGACACAAAAGAAAGAGGACTATTATACTGACGGATATTATTTCTAAAGTTTTTTGATGTGTCATCATGTCCTATAAACAATTTTGATTTCTTCTGGCATATTACTCGAAGGTAAACTTATTTTCCCATTTAAGCAACACAGAGTACTCTCGTTTACAGAATTTCTCTCACATGGGAAGTACAAAGTAGAACAAAACTGACATTTCATAGACAATGACCCAACAGAAAACGAAATGACCTCACTATCACGACACTACGCTGACTTTCTCTTTCCCTGCGTCCCAGTTAATGTACATTTGCGTCTTTTGGGGCGCGTGGGCAAGATTCGGAATTCGACATAACCTGTGAACAACTTCACTACTTCAGTACAACCGAACAAAACCCACTGTTCCAATGTTCTCTACAAAATACACTACAAAAGGAAATACATGCAAACTGTCATCACCACAATGCAATTATTACACTGAAACAAAACCTTGACGAATTGTGAACAAATCTCAACAATCAAAACAAAACATCAAGCAGCGCCTCCATGAAGCGGCGGGGACTCAATCTATTGACTCATGTATCTATATATTTAAAAAAATAAGGTATTCTGCCATGGCTTCGTTTAGAGCTTCTACAGAACCGATAGTAGTATTTTTTCCTTCAAATGAAAGAACGTGATCCCTAGATGTGTTATCAGATATTATTTGTTTTGATTCAGCAACATTTACGGTGTAAATTAATTAATTAAATCATTCTTTAATAGTACGCTTATCAATAGTCAATTGTTTTCTTCCAAAGGGTGATTGTTTCAAAATCGATATACATGAGTCGATAGATGTCCACGATGCTTCATGGTGGTGCTGCGTGATGTTTTGTTTTGATTGTTGAGATTTGTTTACAATTCAAGGTTTTGTTTCAGTGTAATAATTGCATTGTGGCGTAGACAGTTTTGTATTTGCGTTTATGGTGAATTTTGTAGAGAACATTCGGACAGTGGGTTTTGCTCGGTTGTACTGAAGTAGTGAAGTTGTTCACAGGTTATGTCTAATTCCGAAACGTTGCCCACGCGCCCCAAAAGACGCAAACGTACTACATTAACTGAACGCAGGCAGTCAGCGTAAGTGTCGTGATAGTGAGATCATTTCGCTTTCTGCGTGGTCGTTGACTATGAAATGTCAGTTTTGTTCTGCTTTGTACTTCACGTGTGAGAGAAATTATGCAAACGAGTTGCATAAATGCTGCGTTGCTTAAATGAGAAAATAAGTTTATCTTCAAGCAATATACCTGAAGAAATCAAAGTTGTTTATAGGAGATGATAACACATCGAAAAACTTTAGAAATAATATCCGTCAGTATAATGGTGTTCTTTCTTTTGTGTCATTTGGCGCCGATATTGCATTGCCACCTGGTCATGGGCCATACGTGTTCAAAATTTTGGGAACTCCACATCACAGAATATCTTCGTTATATCCTGAATATCTAAACAATGCAACATATTGTGAACATTAGTCTGCGCACAGTATTTTACATTTATCTCAGATCGCACCGTCAAATTTTGACGGGTTTTCACTAGTAATAATAATAATAATAATAATAATAATAATAATAATAATAATAATAATAATAATAATAATAATAATAATAATAGTCGGCTCGATGGCCGGGATCGCTAAGGCAGTAGTGTCCTACCGAAGGGTCATGGGTTCGAGTCCCGCCTCGGACATGGTGCGTCCGTTTGTGTGTGCCGTACATTCATCCTTCGTTATCATCATTCCATCTTCCAACCCCCCAGGACTAACAACTCTGGGGTATAAAAATCGTATTCAGCCTAATGCTGATTCCCCTGATTAGTTACATGCAAGACTTGCAGCGTGATAAAATGATACTGAGCCTGCACGCGGAGAGAAATGTTATGGTATAGTGAACAATACATGTTTAGTAAGCATTCATACAGTAAATACAGTTATTCGTGAGGTCAAATTTACTAAACAGGCTTTGGTTTCGTTTAGTACATCAGACAATTCAAAATCGTA